>CAKAKR010035916.1:18101-46707 GCA_916700685.1 Adelosebastes latens | reverse complement strand
TGATCAAGTGGCCTCTCTCTCTCTGTCTGTCACACACATTGTGGTATTTTAGCTAAAAGGTTTTCTTTTGGAGAGCCAAGTCGCTTCTTTTGGGCTTGTTTCCATAGAACTGGTTTGTTTCTCTGGTAACACTGGAAGTAATAATGATTGGTTACACTATTGTAGTTTGTAAGCTAGTTACCCGGACATGCTAACGATTGCATCTTGCATTAGAGCAGATAAACACACACTGTTTAACCCATTCCTCACGCTTTTGCTCATGTGTATTTGTTTAAAATGTTCAATTTTGCAACCACAACTATTTTTTAGTTCTGATTGAGTTGTCTGGAGTGAAGGATTAGGTTAATTTACTTTGGCTAAGAATGTTGCTGGGTTTTTGGTCTGGGATTTGCTGGGAATTTTCTGATTAAGCCAACATTCAGTTTTGATTTGTCCAACATATTTCGCCATGCTTCGTCAGACCCCGAAAACAACACGGTTCGGCTTAAAATTACTACGTTTGTAAAGCAAAAACAAAACCGAACGTTGTGAACACGGGACACGAACGAACAGCTGATTGTAACGTGAAACTGAAACGTAACGCACGGGACACGAACAGCAGTCTCCCTGATGAAAGCCTAGTGTGTGTGTTGGGCCCATCCATCTCCGCTCTTTAAACTACGTCTCCAGACCACACTCCCAGAGCACTTTCCCTGAGCGTTTACTGTTGCTGCAGATGGGTTTACATTGTAGTTAATGGAAAGCCCGGTGCGTTGCATACCGGATATCGAATGCCGAGACAAAGCGTCGGTATTTGACGCCCTGGGAATGAGAACGGACTGGATTTGTGTGTCCTACGAGGAGAGAAATGTATTCCGGTGTCCCTCACCAACACCAGTATTTATTTGTGCTATGTGTCCTCTCAGTTGGCAGTGAAACACTCTCCTCCACCTTGCTTATGCTGATAAGATGCATCATAAGAATCTTGCCAAGTGTAGAGAAAGAAGGTGCCAGTAAATCTTCAGTAAAACCTGAACCTCTGCCTTCCAAAAACCAGCAGTGTATAGAGAAGAATACAAAGGTGACCGTGTCCATATTAAAGCACAAAAAAACAAGCAGTGCAGCGAACACAGTAACCTTCTCTAATGTAGCCTATTACATTAGCTTGTCCGCTGCTACAAATGGCCTGAAGACACACAGAATGTGTGCTTCTTTCTTGCTGACTCTGCATGTCGTGTCACATTGACACACTGGTGAAGTTTTGTTTGTGTGTGTCAGGGTGACCAGTTGTTATAGGCCATTTGATGTGAGACTGTGAGACACTGGAGTACGTACAGCTTGAGATCTCTTCAGCGTTGAGCTGAAGCTGCTTCCATGCTTCCTGAGTTATAAGCCAACGTCCTAGTTATCTGTTATCTGCTGTCTCAGAGGTTCAAAAGCAGATGAGCTGCTCACTTCTCCAGTAATGTGTTCGGTATAGGCAGTAACGGAGGAGAATGAACACTGTGTGCGTGATTAAATGGAGGCTCACAGTCCGGGGACTTATTATACTCTCTTTCTCACCAAAACAATCCACAGTATATGGTGAGAGCACACAGACTCAAGTATATACACATCAATAAGTTGATCAAATCAGCGAAGCACACACCAAAACACCCACGCTGACGGCTTCAAAGCCCTACAGCTGTCATTCATCTACGTAGGATACACTGTGTTTCCCTTGATGACGATGACAATGATGATAATGATGATGATGATGATGAAACAACAAAGGGCAACGTGGGGTTACTCTTATTTTCATATTAAATCCCATCAAAAGAAAAACTAACAATGTGTGTCTATATAAGACCTCTCTGTGGCACTCAGCCCTTAGCTTGCCTTCTAAGGATGTACTGTAATATTTAAAAAACAAATCCCAAATGTCTTGTTTTTTTTTTTTAAGGCTTAGGGCTATTTAAACAGCACTTAAATTCTTTGTTGGTTTTGGGTTTTTTTTATTAGATTTGTTGACAGAAAAATACAGAATATTGGCAGCTTTATCCTAGCAGCATTTTGCAGATAAAACCCTTTTTTTAGGCTGATACCAGTCGGCCTATTTTTAGCCTATTTCAACCAGGATCCAGTATTTCCCCACCAGGATTATAAACGGCTTTGAAACAGAACTTAGACATTCATGTTGCTCTGTTATTTCATGATAATTTCCTAATAATTTTCTAGGGAATGTCCTGGAAAAAACGGTTCGATCAGTTAAACTGAGAGTGTTTAGTTAGTTGTGTGTATTTTCTAATAAGTTGTTGATTTTTAGTGAATTCCCTTGAAATAATTGCTCCATTTACATAAATCTAGCAGCCTATCTCTCTTTTTTATGTTTCCTTCTTTTTTATAGTTATAATCCTTTAGATTTTCATTGAATCAAACCCCATTTTTGATACTATTTATGGTATTAGCAGTATAGCCTTTTAATGTGTTTACATTCTGTAATACCTTTCTATAGAGTACTTTTCATTGGTAGTGGCAGAGTCCGCCATTCCCGTCCTGGATTAAAATTGCCTACCTACGCTTACCTACAGCATGCGTTTGTTCAACACGTTCTCACTCCCAACATCGTCAAATACGGCAGCTTGGTCAGTGGCCCTACGCTTCAAACTATAACACTCTAGATATCCCTCTAGAGTCAGTTTTGGACGCGTCAGGGACAACGTGTCACTGTAAGTTTACTTAGTTTTTTAGGTTTACTTATGCAACAAAAGTACTTGGTTAGGATTAGAAAAAGATCATAGTTGGTGTTAAAATATGTAGCCTACGTTTGTAAGGTAAAATAACTACGCTTGTTACGTAACTGGCGTTAGTAAAGTATGGACGTTACATAACAAAACAAATAAGTCAACGTTGACTTGGTTTCACATGGGGCATGAACAGCGGCGCTAAAGGGTACCTCAGTGCGTCTGTATCAGACGCTGAGGGGCACTGACCATGTGGCGGTATTTGAAGGGTTGCTTGTTTGGCGGCACTGTAAACGGATACATCAGCTACTCTTCTGCTATATTTCTGACAGAGTACCAGACAGGCTGGTCTCATACACCGTTCGTAGCTATACCTACGAAAAGTAAGTGTTATTTCAACCCAATCCACGGTCTTTTCCTAAACCTAACTAAGTAGCTTTGTTGCCTAAACCTAACCAAGTTGTTTCCTGTGAAGATGGAAGTTTATTTTGAAAAGACTGTACGCATGTAACGAGTGGAAATTGACGCGTGCTGCTGATCATTCCTAGGAAAACGCACGAAAAAAGAGGAATAAGTTTTCATACGAACAAGATATCATATGAACCGTTCTATATGGATACGTTGCGCCAGGAATCTGGAACAGGTTTCACCAAATCAACCAGGACTGAAATCTTAAGGACTTTAAATTATCTTTAAATATTTAAGTATTTCATAATAGCTTTAACTAGCTTCTTTCTTTCTTCAATTTCACAGGCTGTAGTTTGCATGAAAGACTGCTGAGCAATCACATTAAATAGAAAACATACTAAACATGTGGCTGTTAACACACAATCAATCAATCAATTGCTCAATAAAAGTCATTTTCATACAATGCCAATGATTTCCTTGACCAGGGAGCCCCGTTCACATCTCTATTGTTATACAAATCCCAGTTAAAATGCATGCTGTGCTCTGATATTTGCACAATGCTGCCGTCCCCCACACAGATCAACACAACCTGTAGCCTACTGTACTGTATGTAACCAGGTTCTTCCCTGACTAAAACAGGGATAGGTGGGCTACATCTGACGCTTAGAAGTTGCTGCTTGAGCGTATTTTACAAACTATCTCTTTTTAGCGAATCATTAAACACTAATCATTACAAAACAGCCATCTGCTGTCTGATTACTATTTAATGCAGGACACACACAGACACACACCACACATGCTGGCTTTCTTGGAGGGCTAGAGTTTGCAGTAATTCCTCCACCTTAAGGAAAAACTCAAACTCCTGGCTGCCCTTAAGCTGCCCATGCAGCCCTCCTCCTCCTCATCCAGTCGCTCCTGACAGTGTCAGCTCAGTTGGGAATGCTGACTGACATCTCCCGTCTCAATTTTGGAGGAGGACGAAGAGGCAACATGTTCATAGTGACTGAATGTGGAGGGAGCAGATTTTGCAGTAGGCGTATAGGTGTCATTGTAACACAGAGTCATTGTGTGCCGCGACTGGGAGCTGCTGTGCTGTCTGTGTGCACAGCTCAAAAGGGCCGGAAATTAATCTCAGGCATTATTCCATTCATTAACATCTAACTCCAAACACGACAAACAGAAACAGGACGATCAGTAAATAAAGGGATATGTGACTGAGGGCCAGTGGGTTACAGCACCTCCTTCAAGCAATGAAATGATGCTAATGTTGTGAATTTCTGTCCAGGTTTTTAAGTGTTTTAACCTGTTAAGCCCTATCCCTCGGGGAAAAAAACCCGCTTGAAATAACTACCCAAAATTAAGCAGGACTTGCTCCTCAACAAATAAGGCTTAGATGCATATAGTCTCATTTGAATGCTTAGCATCTAAGGAATATGAATCAATTTTAAGCAAACTAATTACCATGGAGGTTACAATGGAGAAGCAATGAAAACAAAAGGATTTTTTTTTTATCTTCGCCTAGTATAAAATCTTAATTTCAAAAGCAATATCACTATAATAACAAAGATCCCATAGATAATGATGCAACTGAATGTATTCTACTACTCTGGGACTGTAAATTTGATGAAAATACAATAAAATACACCATTTATGAAGCAATTTATAAAGATATAACATCTATCAAAAGTTACTGTAACAATATTTCATTTTTGCTGATTTTAAGGAGTAAGAATCTGCACACTGGGTATGTGGAGTGGCCTTTACTGGAAAGCACCGAGCCAGCAATCATGTGAGGGAATAATCTCAGCTAAAACCCTCCGTTATGCTGTATTAGGCTCTTTGTTGTCAAAATGACAAAGCCAAATCCCTGCAAAGGCACAAAAAAAAAGAGACCAAGTGGAGTTATCAAGTTAAATGAGTCCGAGTGTGGCTTTGGACAGGATGTGACCGGCATCCTCGCTATCTCCAAATGAGATTCTCTTCTGATCAAAGACCTTTTCTGCAAAAAAAAAAGAGTAACCAGCTGGAAAATCCTACATTCACTACCTCGGGAGTCTTTTGTAGTGTTTTGGTGGGAGCTGCTGAAGCATGCAATCTGCACTCAACACCATAAACAGACTGACTATTTGTATTCACAACTCACTATTCATTTGTATGAGAAACAAGTGCTGTCAAATGTGCATGTGCTGTGTTTCAAAGGACTGATCAGAAAAGTATGAAGGTGGACGTCATTTAAGTTCAAATGACACAGTTGTGGTCTTGTGGTTTAATGTTTACATCGGTCACATGCAGGCCTGAAGTCCTGCTATACATTACAGTATACAAACAGCCTGATTAACTGTGATCTATTTAACCTTGCGTCGTTGTTTACTTCTCCTCTTATCTTTTCCTTCAGCCTTGCTGTGACAACTCTGCATTGTTTCATGTCGAAGTGGGAGCTTTGCTTTGTTTCATTTTTCAGACAGCGTGTGTGTGGGACAGACTGAAGCATCTGTGAAAAGCTGATAATAAACAGCACACACTGTACTGTGTGCAGCAGCGGCGTTGGACAAAACAGATGATGCAGAACTGCACAGTTTGCCAGCATACAGTATAGTTTGTCAAGCTCAATTCAATTACACTGCATTCACTTAGCTCATTCTGAGCACGGGAGGGCTTGAATATGTTGAATGCCTTTATTTTGAAAGGCTAATTTGATTTAAATTGTCCTTTTTTTGCTCTGTTAACTTATCAGTGTGGAGGTCTATTTACACAAGGACACATGTGACCAGTGACCACACATGCAATAATGTCAGACAAAGACACAGCTGCCATAGAATATATAAATGAAGGTAAATTCCCTATTAGACTCTATGTTTCCTATAAAATGCATCCTCATTCAGCCTCTATCCAACAGCTTTTCTCTGCTATAGTAATGTCAAACAATGAGCTATCCTCTCACACACACACACACACACATGCAGACAACAACCTATACCTCACTAAAGCAGAAGGAGGGTGTCACATGTAGAATCACACACACAGCCTCACCTTAGCAGTGATGAAGCAGCGTTAATATCCGCAGAGGTGTTCAGGTCTGGACCGCCTCTCTGCTGAGTTAAACCTCTGTTTGCGGAGGGATGCGCGGTTTGCAATGTTTATATCACCGCTTCTCCTGCTGCTGCTGCTGTTGCCATGGTTATTCATCCAGAGCCTGTATGTTCTGCAGTCTCCCTCCTCCTCCTCCTCCTCCTCTCCCTCTCTCTCCCTCTCTCTCTCTCTCTCTCTTTCTCTCTCTCTCTCTCTCCACGTCTCTCTCCTCCTGACGCGGATTTCAATTTGGGAAAGTGCGGCAGCGTCTGTCGCGGAATCTGCGTCTCTGTGTTGATCCTCGCGTCTTGCACACAATGCATTCAGTAGACTGAGACTGAGAGTTTCACAAGGATAATATTAATAGTCAGTGTGTGTGTGTGTGTGTGTGTGTGTGTGTGTGTGTGCTGCTGCTGCACTATTAGTGCGTGCGTCCAGCGGGCGGGCGGTGCTGACGTCACAGCCTGCCCCCCCTATAATAAAAAAAGCTGAAGTGAAGGGTGCTGTCTGTCAGGGATGATGACCACCATGCTGAGACACAAAAGGAGGGAGTGTTGTTATGCAAATAAAAAAACATTAATGCAATAAGGAGCATGCGGGTGCCACGTGACCTGGATGGAGGTCATCATGGCAGATTAATAAGAGGTTTAAAAAAAAAAAAAAAAACTTTTCTGAGTCTGGTCAGCAGACTGAGGAACAGTTTTTTCCCCCAGGCCATCAGACTTTTAAATAGATAATTCATACGACACCTTCTCACACAAAAAGTACCTCAATCGTATATCTTATACTGTATATGTTCTTAATGTATATGTTCTTAATATGCCTTGTACAAAGTATTTCTTATATATGTACATTCATACTTCTTGATATGTATATGTTCTTAATATGCCCTTGTACAAAGTATTTCCTTTTATAATTGTAATATAACTTATTGTTTTTAATGGAGCTTCCCAGCAAAAAGCATTTCACACGATTGTACTTGTATAACCGGTGTGACAATAAACATCTTGAATCTTGAATCTTGAATCATCCCTAAAGTATAGCCTACATTAACACTGTTCAGAGAAGAAATCAATAACTGTAACCGCTATTTTATGATTTGGGCTATACTTTTTATATCCCTGGTTGATAGATGACCAACAGATAACACTGTGATAATAGTTTTTTTTGTCCCCTGTCTGTCGGTTTTTGGTTGATGTTGTAAGTTAGCCTACACGAAATGTAAGTATCTACAAAATTACTAAATACCCCTAATGAGCAGAATCAATTCCAGTGAACCTTAAACGTCCCATATCGTGAAAAGTAAGATTTTCATGTCTTTTATATTATAAACAGGTTTAAGTCCTATATAAATACTGTTAAACTATCAAAACGTTCAATATACAGAGAAATACACACAGCCCGTATTCAGAAATAGTGCATTTGAAACAAGCCGTTAGGATTTCTGCCCATTTGTGATGTCATGAATATACAATATTTAGACCATTTAACAGGTTTTAAACGTACAAATTCTAAATGTTCCCAGTTTATTCCTGGTTGCAGTGTATGTGAATGACATCAGCTGACAGGAAGTAAACATGGACCCAAGCTGTTGCCTAGCAACGCAATTCTGTTGCAATTCCGTCAAAATGCGCTAAAACGGAGCGTTTCAGACAGAGGGTAAATACAGGCATATTCAGGCAGACAGTATGAGGAAAATAAAGTTTTTTTGAACACTACATCATGTAAACATGTTCTAGTAGAAACACAAAATATGAACCTGAAAAAGAGCATAATATGGGACCTTCAAAACCAAAAGGGCCAGAGCGAGCAACTGCCCTGGTAAGGCTACCCCAGGGGCCCTATAAAAGCTCCAGACTTCTGTGTGTCCACACATGGTGCATATTCCCAAATGTGTTTGGGCATATTAAGCACAATATCAACTGAACTTAAAGGGCCAGTGTGAAACATTTCGGGGGATCTATTAGCAGAAGTAGAATATAGCCTAATATTCATAACTATGTTTTCATTAGTGTATAATCACAAGAATTGTTGTTTTTGTTAGCTTAGAATGAGCCTTTCATATCTACATAGGGAGCGGGTCCTCTTCATAGAGTCCGCCCAAGCCCCGAGGAAGAGTGCCGGTCGTCGATCCCAACTTTCGTAGTGGCCAAACGGTGGTACTGCAACTTCCGTGTCAGTCACGTGATGCCTTGGGCCCAAAAATACTTTTTCCCATAGACTTACATTGGGAAAGAGACGTCTGTAACTCAGCGAATAATTTTTTTTGAGGTGAATCAACTTACCAGTACAAACACCTAAATAGCCCTTATTTAAAAAATGTAGTTTTTAAAGTTATAAAACGCACTAATAGCCAAATCCAGAGTTATTTCCCTTCCTCCGTTCATGTGAGTGAGACCGTTGGGACCCCACGACCAAGTCATGTGACTGAGCGGACGCTACTCCGCCAAGATACCGTTACTTTTCCAGACGGAAGTCCAGCCATTTAGGCTTCATGCGCTAATGAGCAACTCTTATAGGAATGACCAGTGCCCCGCCTCCAACGCTGTATCCAGTTCTCTTAATACATCCATGAGTCCACCATGTTGCTCCGCCATGTTTCTACAGTAGCCCAGAACAGACAAACCAACCACTGGCTCTATAGAGATCCTTATACATTTTTTACGTTACCCAAAGGCCACCGTAGTTCTCCGACACGCTTGTGAAACTGCGGTAACGTGAGATGCAGAGTGGTACCGCCAGCCGCCGTCTGACTTCTGTTGCTCTAAAGTATAGGAGTGTTATTGTGGTAAGGATGGACTCTGAGCAAGGCGAACGGCGCTACAACGGTTTCGCACTCGGCGGCTCACGTTATAGTCTTCCAAGAGAGAAGTGAGTGGAGCAGTATTCAGATGGCTGCAATCTGCAACCCCACCACTCGATGCCACCAAATCCTACACGCTGCCCCTTTAAACCTGCATTAGGCTAAATGAATTTTTTGGCCACTTAGTGATCTGCTGTGTTATTTTGGTGAAGGTGTTAGCCAATGTTTTGACACAGAGCAACTTAAATTAGCATTTATTTGGAGTCATGTTAGTGGCCACCTGTAAAGGGGACATATTTGGCTGTTTCGCAGGTAAGAGCTAGGTATTATTTTGGTGCTGGGCAGGTAGTGTAGGCTACATTGAGTTTATCACAGCTGCCTGCTGTTAGAAACAAGGTCGATGAGTGACTGAACGAAAGAAAGTTGTGGTCCATAAAATCAAAACAAGGAGCTAAAAGAAGCTAAAACGCTATGGAAAGCTGAGGGAAAGATGCAGAGTCAGCTGATAATTCTCTGTGAGTTTGTCAATCTGAGCGACACCTTTCACATTACACAGTCATTTATTCCATTATTAATTAAAACATATTAGTATTGCAGCTTTAATGTGGGTCATAAAATCTAGTTTTACTTTTAAGTTTTGTCTTTATTTGTTGCATACTCCTAAATGATTGTGTTTAATCAAACTACCAAGCTGAGAATCAGGGTTCAGGTAGTATTTCAGCATAGAAGCTGTACACACTGTACAGTGGGAGGAACAGGGAGTTGATTAGGGCCCAGCATCTCCTTTTCACTCAAGGGCCCTCTGGCAGGTTAATCTGGCCTTGCTCAAAGTGCAGTGAAATCTGGTGTTATCTGGCCTATGGTAAATATTTATTTTCAGTCATGCATGTATTTTCTTGTATATATTTAAAGGTAAATGTGCACAAAAGAGCTATAAAATAAGTAAATTAATGTGGACAGTTAAAGAGCATTAAACACATTTGATATAGTGTGTAAGTCAGGAGCTTAATGGAAACTGTACTTGATAAAACAAGGCTTCAATTTAAAGAATACATCTTTATTTCAGTGCTCTAAGGAGTGAAACAGGTCACATATCTGATGTGTATTATTGTTCTTCATATGAGCAAAGTAACAAAGGATAGAAAACCACTAACCAGCACTGTCTGGTTTGTTCCTGACAGTCAGGTACTGAAATTAAAACGCCATCTGTCCTGGTTAAACAACTCCTCACAGACTAATCACCCGTCAGATAAGGGGGGAGGGGAGGATTATGTAACTAGAAATGAATAAAAATGTCCATGGCCCATGAGCTGTTGGCGTTGGTAACTGTGTGTTTAACAGCTGTCAACAATAGGAAAATGATTTCTCTTTTCTATGTCTGTGATGCTGAAGTGAACCCGTGCAGGACGACTGTTCCCCTCCTCTGTTCCCAGCTTCACCTTCCTCCTTAAAAACCCAAAGTCAATTGCTGCTTTTCTCTCATGGCGTTCTGCCATAAGCTCCAAGCACTCTTGATTAAGAGAGAAGCGCCATTGATTTTTTTTTTTTTTCGACTGTTTGGCCCAGATGACCAAACAGTCTGAAAAAAAAAACTGGCAGAAATTTCAGAGAGGTTACACAGCAAGGGCACTCATTTTTACACAGTCCAATATCACACTGAGATGATTATTTCTGGTCTATAAAAGTCAGACCGGAGGATAACAGTGATTGCTGTGGTTATACTCTATTAGTGGCATCTTGCTTTTGATTTCATTTGGCAGAAAAGTGCTCTCTGGTGATGTAATCTAAAGAGGGGAAGATCACAGACACATCCGCCTTATCCTCAACTGGAGTTCATTTTGTCAACTATGACAAACTAATGTAGAAAACAGACAGGCGACAAATACCAGAAAAACCTCAAAATGAATGCAGATGCTTCCATACAGGGCACTGAATGGTTTGGTATGAAAATTATGTAAATCATACACTATAGCCCTCACAGTAAGAGGTCAGGGGTCAACCCAAATCAGCACCTATGGGAGATTTTGGAGCGACATGTTCGACAGCAGGCTCCACCACCATCATCAAGCTCTACACACTTGGAGGATCTATGTGTGTGTTTCCATCCACCTGTTTTTATGTACATTTTCAATTTGTGCATACCTGAGTGGAAAAGCCATAAATAAATAAAAGTTGAAAGAGTTTTGACGCTTGGCTGAGGTGGATAAGCTGGTTTCTGGTTGGTTTTAAGCAGATTGAAATGTGCATTAATTCACTTTTTTTGACAATTTTCTGGAGATTATGTTAAAACAACACAGTCTCACGGCAGTTTGTGAAATAGTCACGAAAATTTAATCTATTTGATTCGTGTACATAGACACAAATTTCCCGTTTTTTTTTTCGTGACGTTCAGCACGACTTTCAACACCGTATTTTTTGTGCGTTTGCACATGTCATTTTCCGCTCCAGTCTTTTCAAAATAAAACTACTTAGTTAGGTTTAGGAATAGATCAACTTGGTTAGGTTTAGACAACAAACTACTTATTCAGGTTAAGTAAGGAAGTTACCTGAAAAATAAATCAACTTTGAGTTGTGGTTTCACACGGGACACAAACACCGCTACTCTCTATTCCCAGTTCACACTTATATGGATTACATACGAATTGATTTCGTGCCGACCATCACAAAGAAAAATGTGAAATTAATTTCTATGTACACAAATTAATTCATTAAATTTTTTTGACTATTTCATGAACTACTGTGCGACTGGGCTGGTTAAAAAAAAAAAACGACGACTGAAAACGCCCCGTCACCCCAGGTTCGACGCTTGGTCCTAGAAACTTGCAGGAGGTTGGCATCACCAGACCTGAGGCGGCGAGAGGGGGTATGCTGGGGGAGGAGGTCGGAGAGGTCGGGGGGAGCCAGGTTGTTGAAGGCCTTATAGATGGTGAGTAGAATCTGGACTGGGGTGATGTGATCACTTGAGCGGGTACTGGTCAGTTGGCGGACGGCAGAGTTCTGTATACGTACTGGAGTTTGTTAAGGACTTTTACACTCTGGCATGGTCTGGTATGACCAGTAATTATGATGGCTAATGCCTGCGTGTATATATCTATGGTCCGCTGTTCAACAAAAGTTAACAGCTAACTTTAATGAGAGTTACGTGTGGCGACTTCAGGAAACAAACTAAAAGCTGCTCAGAAGCTAAGGTCGGGCATGGTTTGCTTTTTCCGAAAGTAATTCACTGAGATCCAAAAATACGTTGAACAAAATCTTATTTAATGAAAATGATCAACTTATTATAACGTGCACAAAATCAGGATAATCAACAGCAATCAAAACAAAGTGGTGGTCAACAAAAAATACAACAACCAACTCACCCTCTCTTCCCACTGGCACACAGGTGAACAGCCGATCATATTGTGCCGTCCATATCCATGTGACCCAAATCTCCCAAATCATTGCGATCACATAATAATAAAAGACACAATGATAAATGACAATATCACAAACACTAACGAATACCAATACCAATTCATGGCTTCTACAGTATGTTTGAAAGTGTGTTGTTGACACTCTCAGGTTATGACCGCCGTGATGTCTGCTTGTGCATATCAATATTCAACCAGCTAAAATTAGTACGTTTTAGCTCCAATAACTGTAGTGAGCAGTTAACCTCATCGGCCTACAGTACGACTGCGTGCTTTCCCCGTCTTGCTGGGTGGCTAACAAGGCTGTCAGCCAGCTGTTTGGTTCAGATCACATGAGCTGATGTTAAGAGCAGAAAGAGCTAAGGACACAACAGTTTGTAAGTCACATTAACCTCATTTTAGAAACAAATGATCCTCTGGTCCACAAACTTTTATTTATAACCGCTCATAAAATGAATCCACACCCACCACCACACTGGACACTACAAAGCTTTTACAAGGTGCAAAGGTGTCACCGCCACATAGCCTAAATGCTGGTGGACCACAGCTTGATATTGCAGCTTTGTGACTCTTGTTTTTTACATTCCCACAACAGAATCACGCTGTATTCTGACAGGAGGACCTTGGCGTATGTGACTCCAGGTCACAAGTGTGCTAGTCATGGGGCCTGGCTGCCGCGTGGATGAATAATCACATCTCTTTTCC
Source organism: Adelosebastes latens (assembly GCA_916700685.1). NCBI lineage: Eukaryota > Metazoa > Chordata > Actinopteri > Perciformes > Sebastidae > Adelosebastes > Adelosebastes latens. The sequence goes on along the minus strand of CAKAKR010035916.1, from coordinate 33,610 downwards.
TTCTGCCCGCACTGTCTGTGCCTGCTTACTCATTGAGAGCATGAGCTCTCAATTATCCAGGCTGGACACATGATCTCTCTGCCAGATCTGTGAGGAGGCCCAGTCACTGTATCATGTTTCCCCCTATACAGCTCTCTCACACTGGCATTGTGGTGTTGCTACGAAAACAATCAATTCATGCAATAGGATACTATTTTATCCTTGACCTTTATATTATTGGTTGTAGTAAATTGTAGAGTATCAGATGACTGTGAGGTTATTGATCTCTAGTATCATATCATATAGCAGGACAGATGCCAGGATCAATAAGCCAGTAATCCAAGATATACACACAGGAAAACAGTTTTAGGAATACCAACTCGTCATATACCACCCATTTGTCATCTTGGCGTCACTTTAGGATTCGGCAACTAAACCACTTAGTTAGGTTTAGGAAAGAACTACATGGTTGGGCTTAAAACTACTACATTTGTACAGTGAAAATGAAACTGAACGTTGTGAACACGGGACGCGAACGAGCAGCTGATTGTAACGTGAAAGTGAAACTTAACGCACGCGACACAAACAGCAATCTCCTGGATGAAAGCCTTGTGTTTGTTGGACTCATCCACCTCCCCTCCCGCCCACCCGGTGTGTATATTTTTGCTCTTTTAACTACGTCACAACACTCCGGGCGCACTTCCTCAGAGCGTTTACTGTTGCTGTGAAAGGGTTTACATTGTACCTAATAGAGTGCTGCAGGGACGACGTATTTTTGTAGGCCAACCAGGAAGTTAGCATCGCCCTGGGTTCCTTCGACAAAAAGCCAATGGGATTTTTCCATTGGGTTTTGGATAATTGCAGAAAATAAGATCTGTGGCAAACAAATGTTTATGGTACTTACACGTTTTGTTCAGCAAGATAATCTTCACAAATGAACACCACTTTTATGATTTTTGAAGAATGAATGCAAAGAGAGAAGTAAAAAGCTAACATTGGGCTATAAACAAACTACATCACAGTCGCATGAACGCAAGTACACACAACGAGGCTGTAAAGGTGGACGAGTTGGCGTGATGAGGTTTAGTCGTCTCATTTAGCCACTTGTTAGCAACTGCCTTTTTTAAGACATATAAAGACTTCACAATTCACGACTGGGGTATTTACTGACGTATTTTATGTCGTAGAACAAAACATTAAAATCTCTTCAGCTTGTGTTAACCTCAGACCTTATTTCAGGCATCTAACTAAAAATCCATTCAAAAAACCTATTGACCTCCAGACGAGGGAACCGGAAGTGCTGAAATGCTAACTCATTTCCAGGTTTTAGTACTCATTCCTGTAGCACTCTATGGAACGCCTACCAGGCGCTAAATGCCTTGTGCGGCGGTATCGATGCCCAGCTGTGTCAAAACCTCAGTAAAAAAACACTGAACTGGGAATGAGAACGGGCTGGGGATACAGATATTGGAGAAATACTTAAGTTTTACACTGTGGCATGCACCCTCATAAAAATATGTCCAAGTCAAAGTGGTCATTATGCTCCTGGACAGCAGTGGTTACCACTTTTTCAGATCACAATTGCCTTTCCTTTAAAGCAGGTGTTGCAAAAAATCTGTAGCACGTTCATGCTTTTGAAACACAAATGCTTCAGAGATTCCTGCACCCACAGGCAAAGTGGTTCCCGTCGCATCCAAATGGCTGCGTACCATCAGGGCTGAAAGATCTTTTTGGGATGAGATGAGTCGTATACCTGTAAGAAACGTCAAAGCTAAATAGAGTCGTATAACGGTGAAGAATGCTACTGTGCATTTTCTTGATTTGGGTTAATGTGATATTCCTGCAAGAAATCAGCTCGTTTTAAGCTCTCAGATCTCCTAAAATGCAGCAAAAACCACAGATCAAACGCCATAAAATCAATTACATAAGACGCAGGATACAAACAGCATGTCTGCCTGAGGCCCTTCTGGTAATAACAAGGCTTTCTTCACGTCAACACCACAGGCTAACATGCATTCTTCACCTACACTGATGAGTACACGTGACTATGAAATCCACATTTCATCACTCGCTGGCTGCTTCTTCCCTACCCTGACGATAATTATTAAGAGAATTACATACAGGCATACGTGTCATTAGGAGGCACCATAAAGAAAAGAAGCGGAGGGGTGGGGGGGTTTACACATGGAGGCCTCTGCATCTTTTTAAGTGTTGGTAATAAAATGTAGCCACCACCTCCTGAAGAACTCCTGGCCAATGGGATCCCATTGAACAAATTTTTATGTGTTCTCCGAAAATGCTTGAGCATCCCCTGCGCCACTTCTCTCTCTGTCAGTCCTCAACATGCGCAGGTAGGACCGACTTCAGGGGGGAATTTCATTTCTGTGGCTCCTTCTGCTCCTGCATCTCACCACTCCACTGTTCCTCGTCGCTGAGCTTGACTGTCTCCCGTCAAGGAGGGGAGTGAAACATGGCCTTCTCCAGCAGCTCTGGTTTGAGGTAAATATGTTGCATTTCTGAACAGGGCTCTTCATCAGCAACCTTTGAGCTTTTCGTGTAATTTCCATAATAATGAAGAGCCATCTCAGACCGGGTGTTCACTAATAATCTATTTTTAATCTGCATTTAGAAGGAGGAAACATCTACATTTTCCCTCTAGACTGGGTGCAATAGGATGTGTAGTTTAGCGTAGATTAAAAAAGATGGCCATTTGCATTTTAATCTGGCTCACACACGCACACATCCTATAAACCTCTACTGTGTGACATTTCAAGAGTCTTTATCCCTTCGGTGTCATTCAGTTTGTTGGGCCTGAATCAATGAATTTACATTTCATTAACGCCCACAGAATCATCATCTGTAAAGACATTCTCACACATCTATTGCTCAAAGTCTTAGTCCGCACATTTTCTGCAACAGTCGACTCTAAAATGACTGAATTGTACAGCTGATTGCTTCATGCTCAACGGCGATCCATTTTGGGGTAATTAAGACAAATGAGAGTGCAGAAATCGTGCCAGGAGTGTTGGCTCACTCTCTGGATTCTGGGAGCCCCTAAGGGATGTCACAACACGGGTGGCGGCGAAAGGGAAAGTCCCATCAAATGTTGATGAATGTCAGGAGTTGAAGTGGATGACATGTCATTACCTAATTGACTTTGACTGATATTTACTGGAATATATTTGGGGATTTTTTTTTTGTTGGTCTTTGTAAGTATTTTCCTCACTTTTGAACTGTGGCAGCACATAAACTCTTAAACAGGACCTTTAATCTTGCAGGATGCAGATTAAACACATTTGTAATTACAGCAAATGTGATATACGGTGGCAAGTAAAACTGTAAGAAGCCGAGCGTGCAGCTTACAGCCTACATTTAGACAGCTGTCAACTCTATAAATCTTTCAATCTTCAAATGGCTTTCATGTCATTACTCATAGTGAAAACTTACCCCCTGGGGATCCCTTTGCCTGCTACGCAAAAAAAAACTTCAAGCGGCAGTTGTTTTTGCAGGGTTGTCGTTATATTAGCCTCAATGTGAGGACAGATTGTCACTATACTCATTGTGTACCAAAGGAACAAACACGGCTTTTGTTGATTTTGATTCCATATTTGTGTTTCCGCTCTTTCCTTTTCAGTTACGCAGAGCTACAAGTGCGACTAAATATTATGAGAAGCTTATTGTGCAATTATGTGAAGAGATCCTTTAAGGGAAAAAAATAGTACAAAATCATACTTTGCAAAATATTTAGTTGATTTGGTACATATTTAGCATTCATTTTCATGCTCATAGTTACCTGTGTTGAAGGAATACGTTTGACATGCTGGTAAATATGCTCGTCAGCTTTCTTAGATGAGAAGATTGATACCAAAAAAGTGTTGTTGTGAGGAGCAGGGCTGGAGGCGGAGCTATCTCAGGAGGAGCAGGAAGTGGGAGGAGCCTGGCCTGATCACAGTCTATATATTGAGCTCAGGTGTGAGCCATTTTGCTTTTCCATGGACTCTCTACTGGTGACAATTGTTTTGTCTGAGTGAAATGTGAGTTTTTTGGCTCGTTTACGTTTGCAGTACCTCAATGTTTGTTATGTTAAGTTTGAATAATAATACATGGTGCATATTTTCTGTTTAGATAAAACCAGCAGCCTGCCACCTGTTCCATATCTACAATAAATCACAATTGAAGTGGACTCTTCCGGTGTCTCATTGTGCCTGACTGCATATCCATAGTGTTGATCACAGTACCTGTGTGTTTCCCCAAAATGTCCAACTCTTCCTATGGGTTTATAAATTTGAAGGGTTAAACATTTGAAAGCTTCCCTTCTGTCATATTTCATCAGTGATGTGTAGCTGCACCTGTCTAGACTATAGATGGATCGGCGTGGAAGGCAGACAAGCCAATACCACTGGGGCTGAAGATGCTTCTTTAATATGAAGGGTAGAATGGTAGAGAGACCCAACGCCTTCTCTGAACAGACCTTGCTGGTTTAGCCATTAGTCATTTCTCTGACAGTGCATTCTCTCACACACACATGAAGATACTCCTCAAGCACACATTTGCAAGAGAGTTCACACACTGGAGATGGGTTATGCCCTCAGTAACACCACCCCTACCTCATTCATTTCTCAGATTAATGAGCAGAGTGCTTTTGGAAAAGTCCTCACTATCACGATCAGTCATGTTGATGATGGGTTTTGGATGTCACAACTCAGGACATGCATCAAAAGGAGCTTGAGGAGGAGTGTGCTAATGCTGGTGAATGTGAGGACAAAATGTCCCACAAGACTTTCACTGCTTTGTAAAGCCACCATGAAAGCCACCTGCATGGCTACTGTGGTCATTTCTCCTTCACTTCCTGTATTTAGTAGTGAAATGATCTGATTGGTTAAGTTCGACCTGAATGGGCAGAGCCAAGAAATCACAGTCTGTTTTGTTTGGCTGAGTAACGTTAGATGACGCCCAGTGAAACAAAGAGTATACTGTACAAGCCAAGATGGGAATCTTCGGTGCTTTTTTTTACGCCGCCGTTTGGGACTGAAAACGTTTATTATATTTATATTTTATTGTTCAACACAGGCCATTTTGGTAGAATATGATAATAGAACAGAAATAATTTAGTTTTTACTTTTGTACGATGGACGTTTTTACTGGCGTCCAAAAAGGCGGAAGCGTAGCTTTGCTGGTTTTATGGCTCGAATTCCTCCAAATAAATTGGAGTTTAATTTAGCTAATTAATCTGGCAGCAGATAATGAAGTCGCTTTCCCTCTGTGTGTGTTGTAATAATGAGTTTCTCCGTGCTATGTTGACACAGCCGGGCTGGCCTTTTCATGCTTTTAGTGCATGTTTGTGTGAGTGTACCCCACTGGCTTAGGTTAGCTCACAGCCGCTGCTCGCTATGCTCTCATACGTCGGTTACAGTATGGCAAGCCATTTTAACATCTAATAGCTAGACAGGATATTCATTAGAGATATCTACATCGTCATTTTGCCTCGTCAAAACTCTAATTCAAGATATCCCTAATTCTATATTGACTAGGCAAAACTCTAATATTAGATATTCGTAATTACATTTTGACTAGTATGATTCAAACTACTCTTGCCATTCATGTGTATGGGGTTTCTCATTACAGATATCTACAATTCAGTTGCAGATATCCGCAATGTGAACTATAGGAATTCTGACTGGTCGCAATGTAATTACGACTAGTCAGAATGCAATTGTAGATATCTCTAATGTTAATTCCTTATAGTCAACCTTAGCTATTATACATTAAAACGGCTTGCCATAGTTACAGCCGAGCGACGGCGTTGTCACGGAAGCGTAGCACCCACCCTCCGGTTCCCCCTCAGCCAAAGAACATATATTGCATCTTGCTTGGCTTCAATATATGTTCTTTGTCTATACTTTTTGCCTTGTTGCCTTTGCCATGTTGAGAGTCATGCAGAGGCAATAGAATGCACCCAATCTTGCATTTAGCACCACCATCTTATCCCATTTACAGTAATATGTCTCATCTTCACTGGAATGCAAAGCAAACACAATTTGAAGAAACTGTGTAAAGCTTTTCTTTCTATTTGTGTGCTCAGGAAGAGCACAGAGGACACCAGCAAAGTGCTTCATGTGAGGTGTTTTATTGATCCAGACACAAAGAAACTGTCAAAGAGAATTAAATGCGTGACTGAATACTGATTTTTCTCCTTCATTCCTGAACAGAAAGCAACCATGGCATCTGTCGATGTCGGCACGCTCCCAGGTCTGTGTGGCTCTACTGTCCCTCCTCCTCGCTCCAGCATTGGGACGTAAGTCACCCACAGGGCAACGCACAATCACTGACGCACGTCACAGAATCAGTGTACCATATATTGCATGAATGGCGCCATTGCTGTGAAACTGTTTGTCCTGTAAACACAGACAAAGAGGACTCAGGTTAATGGTAACGCCCGCATGTTGACTGTTGCTAGGTCATTCTCTTTATCAGAACTCACAAAGCAAAAGGCCAGAAATAGCAGGCACACTGTGCTGGTCTGTGTCGCAGGATTAAATCAGATTAAATGTCCCCTCTGATAATCACAACAAGCCCATTCTCTCCTGTTGTTTGGGGACACAGTAAATCTAACATTAACGTGCAGTGAGTGCCAGATACAGTAGGTGTACTGCCTTTTTGCCTCATTACTACAGCGCACACATGCAACTGCATGTGACATGTTAATTGTGGTTCATCTCCCGCTCATTGCACTAATGACTTGCTTTCTGAGCGTAATGCTGCGGCAGGCAGTAACTTTAACAACTTGAGGTCCACATGCACAGTCAGATAAGTGTTTAGTGGTAGTAAAATGTGGGATTATAAATACCGTCTCACCACTGTATCTCATTTCTCAGCAGTTATGTGGGATCTGGGAACGGCTTCCAGATGTGTTGTGTTCACGCTGCTCACTGTAAATGAGCTGACTCAGGTTATTGACTGGGGAGGCCCTCCGGCTGTCGCCATCCTCGTTTCACGGAGTTTTTTGAGAGGCTTTTCCCCTTCATTACAGCAGTGTAGTGAGTCAGGGATAGCCCCCTCTTCTGACACATCCATGGAATTGATTTTCCACTTATGAAATTGTTTTTTTTAAGAAAAAAACATGTCTTGGGACCTGCAAAATGTGTACCAAGTACTGAACAGCTGTTGTATTGAAACTGAATCCTTATTCCATCAAGCTTTTCTAAATTCACTCATAATTTATATCAACAACAGTTTGTTAATGAAAAACTAGGCCAGTCTTTTATTTTGTAGATTAACAAAACAAACAACATAAAAGTATAGATTTTTTTTCCAGAGAACTGAGAAACATTAATGATGAAAGCTCAAATCAAACGGCAGTGTGATGAATTGCAGGTTGCAGTTTCCACCCCAAGGAGACTTCCATCTTGATAAATCATACACATAAACAAATCGAAAAGTGGCTCCCCTGCCATATTGACCTTCTAAAATGTTTCCGATGACATATTGCTTTGGCCGCAGTCATGCAACACTAGCTGCCATATTTATCAAAATTATGTTTCCATCTCTGAGGACACATTTGGACCAGAAGGGGTGTCTGTTGCCGTCTGCATTATAAATCTCAAACACTATGTTGATTAGTGTGAATGTGTGAATATGTGAAACGCTGTAAGTGTAGTTGTAAGAGAAACCAACATTAAAAATGCAGCACAGTGCATTGTGATGTTAATCCCCTCTGACATTATTGCTTTTCTCTTGTATTTGTCTCCTGGAATACGCCAACTGAATTAAACGGACCGGTAATATATTGCATTTATTAAATTAAGCTAAGAGACCAGGATTATAAGGATAACAAGATTATTGCTTTCTGTTTTGTCCTATCAGAACTAGACTTCAACCGACTGGATGGCGATACCGTCTGCCCACCAATGAGAGGTGGACAAGATGACCTTCCAGGTAATGACCTAGAGTCGGGTTTTGGGGGCTGCCCTCTCTTAGTAGGGCAGGGCAATATATCTATAGTATATTGATATCATGATATGAGACTAGATATAGTCTTAGATTTTGGATATCATAATATGGCATAACGCCGAATTCACACCAGGCTCTGGCGAAGTGTGGCTCACCGCAAACATTAAATGTTTCTGCGGCCAGGAGGCGTGTTCATGTGCTTCAGGCGGGAAGAAATTCTTTGTGACATAAGTCAACATGTCACAGGAGACCCAGGATCTGTTAACTGACTGTCTGCAAGTATTCTGGCTGTACTTTGCCGCAAAAAGTTAAACTTTTCCCAACTTTTGTTTGGCCGCACTTCCCCGCAGTATCAAACGGCTGCAGCTTTTCATAGACATTGCATGGCAGCTCGCCGAAGGCTGCACTTCGCTGCTGCTCTGGTGTGAGTGTCGTCTTTTCCTGGTTTTAGTGAAGTCATTTTCTGAACTTTCCAGACTGTTCTAGCTGTTCTGTTATTTGCATTTAGCTACTTTGGTCATTATGTCCATTGGCAACATTACTGAAGATTATTCAATAGTCAACCCTACAATATCGTCTCAATATCAAGGTATTTGGTTAAAAATATCAAATTTGTAATGCTTTTTTCATGCTAAATGACTTATTTCTAAGAAAATTATGAGCACATCTCTGTTAAACACAAGATTTAAAGTGGTGCTTTTGTGTGATTCTTTGTGGAGACACTCAGTTTTGCAGATCTGTCCATTAAATCAAGCCAACAAAATCATACCAGGCGTTAGTCGACTAAGCATTTCTTTGGTCGAGGACAGCCCCGGTCGGGTTGTGTTCAAACAAAAGAAAAAGCAGCGGTTGAAGCTGGTGTAAAACCACAAGCCTAAGCTTTCAAAAATCGCTAAAAGAGAAAATGGACTATCCAAAGGAAGGTGGTGAGTTTAATTAGTTAGAACAGGGTGGGCCACCTAATGCCTCAAAACACCTCTTGATTTCAAATGAGGCATATAAAACGTTCCACTTGAGCTTAACAGAATCTGAGTTGGAACAACCTGAACTCAGCAAGATTTTAATTGCTCGCCACAACACATCTGCACTCCTGCTGCTCTGTGGTTTGAAAAAGTAATTAATTCTTATATAGGAAAATTGTTTATTTCACATGTGATTCATTATCATTTTGTCTCCTCATATTGCTCGTCATAAGCTTTGATTATACGTTTCCTGTAACTGTGAAATAATTATGCCATTATCATGATGGAGTGCTCTGATGCTCTGTTTAGTTACCAACACAGGCTCTAGGCTCTTGTTCCCAAGTCACAAGGAAACTATATTGGCTGTTTTGTTTCATCAAGATTATGTAATGCCATATGATCTCATAGAAACAAGCTCCTTACTGTATGTTGTGGTCACAAAGTAATGCTAATAATATTGCTTTCACCTCTGCTGTAACAGTCACACTTGTGTGAATGCAGGCGAGTGACCATCACCTGCCGAGGCGTTTTTTTTCATACTGAACGTTCACCAAAGTTGAACTCCACGAGAATCAGAAGAAGAAAATCTGCTTTGCAACTAGAAGTGGATGTTTTTTCACCCCTTCGCTCACATAGAATGGGAGTGAACGGGAGGCAAATATTAATTTTGCTCATGTGTGACCTTTATGATTTTATGTACTGATTTATTTAATTTTTTTAAACTTTTTGATAGATGTATCTTTTTCCTCTTGCTACCAGTCTTTATGCTAAGCTAAACTAATCATCTACTGGCTCTACCTTCATATTTAAAAAGCGGCCAAGCTAGGTCAAGTTTAAAGAAGTAGTTGGACATGTTGGGAAATACACTTATTTGCATTCTTTAAGCTAAATATGACGGCACCGCCAGGAGCTGGTTAGCTTTGCTTAGTAAGCTTTATGCTGCGTTTACATGGAATTAGGCAGACAGTAGATGGCAAACCGGATATCATGTTAATGGACGAGAGCAGGATGGTCAAATTTGGCAAGGCCGGCAGAGAATACCGGCAACGGTAACGGTAGATGGCCGTCCAAAGCTAAAATATTTTAACCTTTTGCCAGAATTTACAACCTGATGTTACGTAGCTCCTTCACACCGGAGAAAATTGTTTAAGTTTTCAATAGAATATTAAGAGAAAGCTGCATTTTATAGCTACATGCATTACTAGAATAATTACATAAAATAGTAGACACAAAATAATTTTATTTAATATATTTTTTTCCATCGCTGTAGCAACTTATCGTCACGCGTGCTTCGTTTGCCGTCCTGCCATTTCGTCAGACTGTTTGTTTTTCCCATGCCGTCTACCGTCTGCCTGATTCCATGTGAATGCAGCATAAGTGCTGCTACTGTCATTACTTCTACTTACTGCAATAAGAACAAGATTTATAATAAAATTAAATGCATTATTATACGGCTTTATATTATCCATTACTTATCAGCCTCTTGGTCGTGTCTAGAAGGTAACCCTCAAGTTGCAAAAACTTGGAAAAACTCTCGCGAAACTCGCTGCCCTACGACCTATCCTAACCTAATCAAGGTCAACGCCTAACCTTAACCATCTTGCAAGAGTTTGCAATTTGCATGTTACCTTCTAGACACAACCCAGCCTCTCCAACTACGACACCATCATATATATGTGATACATTATCCTTTGTAGGTTTCGATCTGATCACCCAGTTTCAGCTGGATGTGATCCCTCTGAAAGGTGTGAGGAAGGTGGACGGCTCCACCAACCTCCAGGTGGCCTACCGCCTCGACAGGGAGGCCAACTTCCAAATTCCAACCATGTAAGTACAATAAAGAGGGTTAAAAAAGAAAAAATGATAAAAGCACGCTCACATGTTGAGAGGCAGCAGTGGTCCTCCTGATGCAGGTGTTGCATTATTACAGGACCGCCACAGATGTTACTGCATGGCGAGCAGCATATAATTGGTAGAGGAAAAACATGTCTGAACCTATTTGGCAGACACAAAGGCAGAGGAGAGGCATTTTTGTGTATGTGTGTGTGTGTTAGTGAGTGGGGGATTGGATAAGCACATAAGAGACATATTTCACCATGCCTTTTTGGTAATGATTTATCTTCTGTTACATGTTACAAAGGCTTCGAGTGAAAAAAAGTCAGCACTGGCTTCCTGTTTGATTTTCCCTCGTTTGTAATTAAAGGTTAGCTGTAGCATCATGGCCGGATTACCCCGCTTGGGGACCCTGGGGCAAAAATAAGATGTGGGCCCCTATTGAGACACCGCACCCGCTTTTAAAAAAAAAAAAAAAAAGGGAAGTCTGGAATCATTTAGTATTTCACTTTCATAAAGTTAGGCAACCTGCAAGAGTCAGATTTTAAAAGGATTGTCATGATGATTGAACACTGAATCCTACATTTCCCATAATGCAACCAATTTTTTTGACAGCAATTAATCTGTTAATCAATCAATCAATACCTTTATTGTCATAATAAAAGCATAACAAAATTGCAGTTATGTCAACCTCAAATGGTGCACTGTTTTAAAAGACTTAAGCACATATTTGGGGCGGCTGAGGCTCAGAGAGTAGAGCAGGTTGTCCACCAATCGGAAGGTCGGTGGTTTGATCCCCGGCTGCTCCGCCACATGTCGATGTGTCCTTGAGCAAGATACTTAACCCCAAATTGCTCCCGAAGGTTTAGCCATCAGTGTGTGAATAAGTCTTTAGATTAGATCCTGATGGGCAAAGTTGGCACTGATAGCCTCTGCCATCAGTGTGTGAATGTGTGAATGCTGACATGTAGTGTAAAGCGCTTTGAGTGGTCGGAAGACTAGAAAAGTGCAAGTCCATTTACCATATTCACAAGGAATAAATAAGACACGAATAAGATAAAAGATTACTAATAAATATCAGCGATAAAAAGTGCAGAATCCGAACAAGTACAAAAATATAAGCAATACAAGTATGATACAATAACGCTAAAATACAACAAGCGAGTGTGCGTATCTTATCTTGAACTATTTGCTATGTAAAGATATAGAGGAGTGATGTCTTTCTGAGCAGAGAATGAAGTCTCTCTCCCTCTGTGTGGGAGCTTCTCTGTGCTTTATTGACATAGCCGGGCCGGCCCTGCATGTCTTTTAGTGCAGGTTAGTGCACGGGAACGTGCCCCACTGGCTAGCTCATTGCCTCTGCTCTGCTCTTTAGTCCCTAGTATGAGTCAAGCTCTTATAAAATGTGTATTAATGTCATCATCAGGGTTATTTCTTCAAACTTTGGAAAGCTCCCCCGTGAGACAAACTGAGTAATTCTCCTCATGGCGCGTAAACAGAACTTGGTGGAGTGCCCCTACTTTTCAGTTAATCAAATTACCACGGATCCGATCCCACTTTGCCCGGTCTATAATGCAGCCCCGTGTAGCAACCGCAGCATCAAAATAGAGACATTTATATCTTTTTGCACTTTAATTAACAAGTGAAGGGCATGATGTTCAATAGATAATTTCACAAAACTGGTTTCAGCACAGAGTGTGCATGGCTTTACCACTTTACATATCCAAAGATGTCTCCCGGTGTTCCTCGGTGTGCCTGCTCCAGTCTGTTCAGGCTAATCTTGTCCTGCAGGCCAGCTTTCCTTAAAAGCCGTTATGCAACTCGCTGGCATCCTGCACCTCCGCCACTCGGGCCTGTCACACTGAATGTAAATACATGTTTATTTCCCCCCCCACAAGTCCCGTGGCACAGACTTGTGCTTTGAAGTCCGTCCCTGCCAGCAGGCTTCATGCTGCACTCCCTACCCTGTTTTTTTTCTGCAGGACACAAGCAGCACATACTTTAGACTTTCTCACCTCAGGCAAAGCCGGAGAGTGGTCTTCATTTGTTTTATTGGCTGACAGGAAACTCTTTTTTTTTTTTTTTTATTGCCTCACCTTGTTCATTTACAAGATGGTTAAAAGTCCGGCTGCAGCGCCCATCTATGAATGCAACCACCCACTGAGAATCTGGCTTGTTAAACACACAGAAAGCACCAGACTGTGGATGCTAACCAGGTCTGCATGTGTAGGTGAAGGAGTGATTTATGCACTGAGGCGGCCTCTTTCACAGTATCTCATTTTTGATACAATAGCACGCCTTGTTTCTTTGGAGCGTGTAGCTTTAATTTATTTGTATTTGACACTCAAAAACAGGGACGGCGAGGCTTTTAAGTTATTTTTAATCCACGACTTTTGCTTGACTAGATGATAGTTTTGCCGAGGGGTGTTTATTTTGTGATCATGAATTAACTTTGACATAAAAGACTATTTTGAGAATAAATAATATTTCTTTGAGCTTTTCCTTTGAGCGTCATTCAATAAAAGTATCATTCTGCCCCCATACCTCAGCTGATTTTAACCCTGGTGCTCTATTTCCCTCTCAGGTTGAACTTTCCTCGCGGCTTCCCTGACGAGTACTCCTTCATGGTGACCTTCCGCATGATCAAGAACAGCGTGAACAAGGTGTGGAACGTCTGGCAAATAGTGGACGAGGACGGCCACAAACAAGCCGGACTCAGGCTGAATGGCGACCAGCAGGCTCTGGAGTACTTCCTGATGGGCGCTGATGGCAACCTGCAGACCGTCACCTTCCCCGGCCTCTCCGTGCTCTTCAACACTAAGTGGCACAAAGTGATGATCGGCGTTGAGTACGAACAGGTCACTCTGTACGTGGACTGCCAGCCTGTGGATCAGAGACCCATCAAGGGTAAAGGCCCCATCAACACAGAGGGAGACACTCTCATTGGCAGGCTGGATACCGATCCCGACGCCTCTGTAGTGGTAAGCGAGGATGGAGAACCGCCTGCTGCATTTAATCATGTTCACCGACTCCACTTACAGGCTCTGTCAGTGAAATGGTGCCCTCTGTGAACAAACACGTTCAGGTTTATATGTGTGCTGAGCTCTGCTATAATTCTAAAGTGCTGCAGTCACAGCAAAGCGGCTCAGCAGGGTTCGAGCTGGAAAAAAAGAAAAACTTAATCCCTGCACAAAATGGCACTGGTGGAACATCAAGCTCAATAACCCATAGAGGGAATTGATTCAAAACTACAAAGAAATAACTGCACCGTGACGAAGCAGTTCAGCATTCTTTGTCGGTGTCACACCTGAAAATGAATGCACAGTACAGTGGAAACTGCTTACAGTGATCACGGTTACAGTGATCAACCGCTTATATGGATCAAAAAGCTTGGGGACAAAATCAATCCTATACAAACGCTGTTTGAATAATTTGCTTACAGTTATCAAGTAGTCCGCTTACAGTGTTCATTTTGGGTCTTTTCATACATGACAAGATATGGAAAAACATTAAAACTACATTAGACAAACGTTAATAGAATTTTTGTTATGTTTTTTACCTTACTCCCTATATACCTCACGGACCATCTGCTTTCTGGCTGGATACCTGTGCTGCGTGCACAATGATATCGTGATGGGAAAAATAAATTTTCTCTGAATAAAAAAAACTTATACAGCACAAGGAAAGCACCTGAGGTTGAAGCCCCTGTCAGGTTAAACTTTGCCGATCCTCAGCCGGCTCTGCGGCACACATGCAGACCGGCGCCCGTCTCCTTCTATGTCGCTGCTGAGCGAGAGAACCAGGAGATCGGGCGAAGGGGCGCCGTTCATCTACATGCACGCTCGCGCTGCAGAGCCGTCAAAAAATGGCAATGTCTCACCCGTGGTGAGGTTTTAAAGGCAGAAGAATGGGCAGCGAGCCAGTAAATAGCGATTCATTACTTTGTATTCATGTAATAAATATACAAATGTCAATTAGATGGTAATTAGGGCTGTGTATTGGCACGAATCTGGCGATACGATACGTATCATGATACAGGGGTTACGATTCAATATTGCCATATAGTACGATACTGTAAGCAAAGCAACATATTGTGATTTTTTTAAATCAAATTTTAGGAAAACTGTCATAGTATAAAGAACACACCGCCATATGCATTAAATCTGAGTAAAAGTATACTTTTTTATGTAATCAGAACAGTGGGATCCTTTAACATCAACATCATAGCACTACTTTGAGAGGGCGCACACACTGAGGGGGTGCATGTCTTTGCAAAAAAATAAAGTATTGACAGAGTTAATATTTGCATGTAAACTATTAATTGAAAATTGATGCAGTGTTTTTGAGAATCGATACAGTATCACAAAAGATAATATCGTTATATTTTCAATATTTTCTTACACCCCTAATAGTATGCTGTATTGTATTTGCAGTAACATTTAACATTTCTTTTTCAGTTTGAGCTCCAGTGGATGTTGATTCACTGCGACCCGAAGAGGGCCCAGAGAGAGAGCTGCAACGAGCTGCCCGCCACCGAGGTACAGTAACAAGGACTCGGATCTGCTCAGCATCTGCTGTGGTTTGTGGTTTCATTCAGTGTTGATTGGGCTTCCAGCATGCTGAGAGAAAACGAGGGCAGAAATGCTGAGATGGAGTTGCAGAAGTGTAACAACATACTGCCAAGCAATTTCCTTTATTGTAGCCAACATCCAGAGGTTGCAGTTCATCCAAAACAATTTGCAAGTTGGACAAAAGCAGATTGGAGTTGTAGCTCTACAAACATTT
>CAKAKR010035916.1:0-10478 GCA_916700685.1 Adelosebastes latens | reverse complement strand
TAGTATAGTATGTCATATAGTAATATAGTGTAGTAATGTTTACCTCTTGTCTGCAGGGACTTCCTGGCTTTCCTGGACCCGCAGGTCCTCCTGTAAGTGGTATAAATCTCTTATAAAAGTAACATGCATGGAAATGACACAGTATGTGACCCTGAAGAAGCGACCAATACTAATGTGTATCTCCTATCTCTTGTTTCGCAGGGACCAGCAAGTGAAGGACCCGCTGTATGCGTTTGCTCTGTTTTATTCTGAAACATTGTTGAAATGCTCATACATGACCTACTAATGTGCTGCTGTATTAACTGCTGTGTGTCTGTCTCTGACCACCAGGGACCACCAGGGAAACCAGGAATCCCAGGAGACGAAGGAAACATCGGACCCGAGGTCAGATAATCACACATTATAAAGGACCAGTGTGTAACAATACTTGTAAACATAGTGACACGTTTAAGATTTTTACAACGTTATAAAACTATATATTTTCGAGATTTTGTTCTTGGTCACATAGCAAATGCTTGCTTATAACTGTCTGATATCAAATATTATGAAAATATTTCCTGTTCTTGCAGGGTCAACCTGGAGCCAGAGGGCTAGCCGGCATCGCAGGGCCTCCTGGCCTTCCTGGTCCACCAGGGCCCGTGGTAAGGACCAGAACTAACCCATGTTTTATTGACTTCTACTAATCTATAATTTTCACACATTTCATACAATACACATATTACAATGTGTATTTTATTTTTTTGTTTGTTCTAATTTATTTAAAGGGACTCTATGTAAGAATCAGAAATTGCTTGTTAACAGTGACACCTGTGACCGTTAAGTCAAAGACAGTCAGCGTCCTGTTGCTCGCGCTTGTGTTTGCACTACGTAGATGTGAGAGAGCATTGTTGGCATTCGCGGACTCCATTTCTAACCGAACGTTAGCTATGGTTGCACACTGTTAGCCCTGTAAGCGGAGTTGAAAATAAAGACACTCGTGAGCACGCATGACGTCCCATTCGTTGGATTTTCCCGGAAAAAACGGCCCGGTTTTTTCACATTAAAAGCAGTCTACAGGCTGATAGAGGAAACCCAGAAAGTGGCGGAAGTTCTCACTTTTTAGGTTAGATTACTACCTGTTCACACATTGGTAACAAAAAACGATTAAAAAACTTACATACAGTCCCTTTAATTTTAGATCTTCAATATTTGAGAACATATATGCAGAAACTGATATTTACGATTACGATATAATACCTGGTCACTGTGTTTGAATCAGACACTTCATGCCAAAAATTACTAGTATATTGCAACTAGACATGTATTGTTTAAATTTAAAAGCCTCTGTATATTGAGCGCGTCAATACTTTCATAGTATTTATAGAGCACTTAAACCTGCTTTATAATATAAATGACGTGAAAATCTTATTTTTACAATATGGGACCTTTAATAAAAGCTCAATATCAGCCACATATTGACCACCTAGTAGAACAGGTGTAACCCCATACTAATTTCTCATCACTACTTGGACACTCACGCATTTCTTTTTGAGCTCAGATTTCCATGTGAAATCACGAGTGTATGGTGACATTGCATGCTGCAGTCTCTTTACCTCATTACCTCTCTGGGAATTTCTGGGAAAGCTGTCACTCTGCTGTGTTTTAGGGACCGCCTGGTGCCACCAATGAGGGAAGCGGGGAACCTGTGAGTGTTTTACTGTTTTTCACACTGCCAAATGTTTCCTGGATGCATGGCAAATTGGATCGGTGGCGGTGAATTGCTGATCAAATGGAGTCATTGGAGTTAAAGAGGCTCTGCAGCAGCCATGTTTTGTTGAGTGTCTGACTGTCTGTTTAGTTTAGTCTGTCCCATCTCTCATTCGTAGTGTCCTGCTGCCTGCCCTGCTGGCCGACAGGGGATGCCTGGGCTACCAGGGATGAAGGTGAGGAATGTCAATGTAAAAAAAATATATATATTTTTTTTGGATTACATAACAATTTAGATTTAGTTTATTTAGTTTTGTGTTGGGAACTGTTGCCTCTATAGGACTCACAACTGTCAGATGACTTACAGCATTGAATTCATAAGCTAACTGCAAAACACAGACTTGGACATAATGAAAAAGATCATGGGAATTTAGTAGTTTCATAAGTTTAAGTAGTTGCTGTTTATTGTCCGACACAAAGTCATTTCTGAATAACCCATTGGCACTGTATTTTATTGCATGATGCAAACTTTGACAAAATATAAAAAAAAAAAAAAATAGATTTTTTCCAGACTGAAATATCTCAACAACTATTGGATGGATTGTCATGAAATCTTGTGCACACATTCATGGTTCCTAGAAAATGAATTGTGATCAATTTAGTGATGCCTTAACTTTTCATCGAACACATCATCGGGTAAAAATATCACTTTGTCCAATACTTTAGCTCATGACCAAATACCTGCAAAACTAAAGTCATTCCCAAAGTCATTCCCGTCAGCCTCATCTTTATGTTTAGCGCTAATTAGCAAATGTTAGTGTTAGGGCTGCCCCCTCTTTGACATTGAGTCAACTAGCCTGTAATTTTGGTCTAATCGACTAAGATTTCATTATTCAATTAGTCGTTTTTATGCTTTTTTCGTGCTGAATGACTTATTTCAAAGAATCTTATGAGCACATCTCTAGTAAACACAAGATATAAAGTGGTGCTTTTGTGTGATGAAGTGGAGAAACTCAGTTTTACAGATCTGTCGATTAAATTATCTAATCGATTAGTCGACAAAATCGTATGAAAAATTGCTTTGGTGGTGTGCAGCCCTAGTTAGCATGCTAACACGCTGAAATAAGATGGTGAATTGTTTAAATATCATCATAGTAGCATGCTGACTTGCATTTAGTTTAAAACACAGTTGTGTCTCAGTACAGCCCCACAGAATTGTGGCTGTATTATATATTAGGAGTAGAATGGAAAGCATTAGGAAATGCACCAATAATTGCTTTGGAAAATGTATTTTAATAATGTATACATCCATTTCAGTATAGGAGGAGAAACTCTGACCTTTAAATCAAAGTTAATATACAGGAATCTTAAGCTGTGACAGTAAGATCATCAAATCTAATACATTTGTTGATAAACTTGCACAAAATTGTTAATACGATTTATTGTTGCCTTCAGGGACACGCAGGTTTGTCTGGTGAGCCTGGAAAAGATGGAGAAGATGGAAAGAAGGTACGTGAGAGAGTGAAAACAGAAAACTATTTAGTCAATGAGGTTCCTTCTTAATATCCCTCCTTTACTTTTTACACTTAACAAAACAAGGTTCCTCTACACACCAACAAACTACTGTGTGAATTCCCATTTCCAGTAACAGGTCATATGTATGGAAAGAGATTGAGAACCTGCACGAACATGATTTGATTGCAACCTATAAAGAGCTTAATATGATTATCTCTGTTCCTGCAATGTAATTAATTTGTTTTTGTTTTCCACAGGGAGATGCTGGAGAGCATGGTCCTCAGGGGCCACCGGGTCGCATGGGAGATGATGTGAGGAAACTTATTCCTCAGTCACAGCGTGTTGATACAGAACTGTATGTGACTGTATATGTATATATTTAAAAATGCTCTTTTGTCATTTTAGGGGCAAAGAGGGCCCATTGGATTCCCTGGAACCCTGGGAGAAAAGGGAGACAGAGTAAGTTAAACCTAAGTTTCATCACATTTTAGGCATTCTTATAACAAATACTAACATACTGACGCTTTGTCAACCCCATGGCATCACTTTTCGGTTTCAGTAAACACATGCTTAAAGGTGCTAAATATGGGATTGGAAAAATTTCTATTGTCTCTCACCGGCTCGCAACATTGCGACAGCGAGCCGCAACTTATGGTGCTAACTCGCTAAACAATGCAAACAATGGTGAAAGTGCTGACAGAGATAACAGTGTTTACCTGAGGAGGAACCGGAGGGTGGGTGCTACCTATCCACGACGTCGGTTGGGACGGCTTTATCAGCATGAGAGCAGTGCAGAGCGGCGGCGGTGAGCTAGCAGTGGCTCACATGCACGAACATGCATTAACAGCATGCGCGGCCAGCCCGGCTATGTCAACAAAGCACAAAGAAGCTTGCATTACAACACACACAGAGGACACACTTCAGTCTCTGCTCAGGTAGACATTACTCCTCTATATCTTTATATATCAAATTGTTGTTTGCTACTATATTAATGCTCTGGCTATCTAATTTAGCAACTTTAACGTTGTAAATTAAACAAAAACACTTGCTTAGGTTTAGGTAACAAAACCACTATAGTTAGGTTTAGAACAAAACAACATGCAACAAAATTACTACATTTGTAAAGTGAAAATGAGACTTAACGTTGTGAACACGGGACATAAAAAAACAGCTGATTGTAATGTGATAGTGAAACTTAACGCACAGGACACAAACAGTGGTCTCCTGGATGAAAGCCTTGTGCTTGTTTGCCCCATCCACCACCCGTCCCTCCCACTGTGTCTCTTTTTCGCTCTTTATACCATGTTACCACACTCCTAGAGCACTTTCTCTGAGCGTTTAATATTGCCGCGGATGGGTTTACATTGTAGTTAATTGAAAGCCCCGTGTGTTTTATACGAGCGCTAAAGGGTGCCTTGTGCGTTGGTATCGCACGCTGATGGGCGTGACAAAGCGTCGGTAATTTACTGCCATGTGATGCTGATATAAACATGTGTTTCCTCCTCTCTGTTCACAGGGTTCTCCTGGTTTCAATGGCGTCCCAGGACCTACTGGCCCACCGGGCGGTCCTGTAAGCAGTCGTCCTCTATTCTTTGGCATTTACTCCAAGAGCACTAGGATGGGAGGTAATTGAAAACTAGCTCACATGTATCTCTGATCTCCTCTCTCAGGGTGTGGAGGGAATCCGTGGACGTCAGGGTGTGGAGGGTCCTAAGGGCGACGAGGTGAGTTCTTCAATTCAACTTATGGACTATATTGCAGAAATATTATCTGAGAGACTGTTTTGGTTAAAAAAAACAAAACCTTTGACTTTGATTAGGGAGCTGTGGGACCTCAAGGAGAGCAGGGTCCTGCAGGGGAAAAAGGAGACGCTGTAAGTACGCTGAACTCATTCATTCTTAAGCACACTGTTGTTCAGAGTGTAACTGGGTTATAACTGTGAGGTGTGTGCTTGCAGGGAGAGCGTGGTAAAGATGGCTTGGATGGAATTCCTGGAGTTGATGGAGCCAAGGTGACATCTGTCTTTCAACAGCAAATACTTTTTGTTCTAGTATTTAATATCATTACTTTTTTTTTACAAAAATGTGTTCCTAGTCTTTTCTGTCAGGCATGCTCTCCATTATATCAGCAGTGGCCCACAAGCCATAATACATTATATGCTGTACGTAAATGGACTAATATATATTGATCTAACTCTATTTATTGTTATATTTGTATGCATAAACTTGTACTCAACAGGGAGCGCCTGGTACTGCTGGAGCTGGTGGTGTCAGGGGGATTGTGGGAATTCCAGTAAGTCCATCTTCATTTTCATTCATTGTGTTTCTATAGGCCTATATCAAAAACAGTCCGCTACACTTTACAATTATTGTCAGTTACATTATTTGTGGGCGGCTGTTCGATCCCCGGCTCCTCTGGTCACATGTCGATGTGTCCTTGATCAAGACACTTAACCCCAAATTGCTACCGAAGGCTTAACCATCGGTGTGTGAATGAGTGAATGAGTATTTAGATTAGATCCTGATGGGCAAAGTTGGCACTTTGCATGGCAGCCTCTGCCATCAGTGTACGAATGTGTATGTGAATGCTGACAGAAGACTAGAAAAGCGCTATATAAATGCGAGTCCATTTACCATTTGCCATCCATGTTGGTAATTATGATCGAAACAAGGGAAACTAATGTAGGACAAGCTCCTCTCTGAAGCCACAGAGCAGGTCAGATCAATACAACATTAAAGTCAAACAACCAGCGAGAAGGACAATCTAATGCCAAGAGAGCTTCGCCTGTGAGTGTGTGAGGTGAGAGGCTACAGATAAGGCTTTAATATTAAAACTGACTCTACAAACAGCACAAAAGCATCATTATCTTCTGAAAGAAGCTGTGCACTCTCCTCTTTTATATCCTGGGGAGAGATTTCTTTTAGATGAATTGCGAAGGCTTTCACAAACTGCACACTGGGGACTTTTACATAGTAAATAATTTGCAAGCCACCGTGCGTTGTTACAGAGGCCCCGTTAATGACATTTAAAAGGAGGTGTTATGTGTATGTGTGAGTACTATGAATACAGATTTGTCTCTTTTTGTTGCCATGATCTTTAAAAGTCATGGCAGAGGTTTGTGTTCTACCTTTTTAACCATGCTGGTGGCATGGCTGTAGGGGTGGCAATGTTTGGTCTGTTAGTTGGTCCCCTCCTTTAGTCCAGACTGAAATATCTCAACAATTATCAAAGGAATTTCCATGGAGTTTTATACAGACATTTGTGCTATAATGATCACTATAATGATCTCCTGACTTTTCCTCTGGTGCCACCAGCAGGTTGACTTTAGTGGTTTTATAGTGAAATATCTCAACACTAAACTAAGATGGTGACCATGGTAAACATTGCACCTGCTTAACATCAGCATGGTAGCATGCTGTGAGCGTTTAGCTCAAAGCATTGCACTGCATAATAACGCGACGTTCACGTTATACTGGAGGGGTGGTAGAGATGGGAAAGATTCCCATGTTAACAACTTGCTAGCGTTCAGGTCATCAAGACGGTTGTATGATTATAGTAGGCTATAGAGTTGGTTATTAGTAAAGGCCGAGTCGTACACAACGGAGCTTTCATTAACATTACGACTTAGAAGTTGATGCGAATGTCATTTATTTTGAGTCGGAAACTCGTAATTATGATAACTCTGATATGGCTTGAAAGCAGCATAAGTATAGACTCAGAGCCACTAGTATGGCTTTAGACTCAAAGTCATGGTATAGTATCATTAAAGTCATTAAAAATGTCATAAAAAGTCATAAAGTCATCTATTTTCTTTTTACACAAAATGCAAATTAACTAACTTTCCTAAAATAATATAAATAATAATGATCTGTTTTTTATCTTCAGATGACATTAATGACATTACTAATAATGTTTTGAGAAGAAATTAGTTAACATGTTGCTATGATGGTCATTTCTTACAGTAGTATGTTAAATATGTTTATAGGATGAGGGTTAATACAGTACACATTCTTCAATAACACATCGTCTGTTTCTTTCCATATGATGTGTCATTGCTCCTAGGGGCTGCCAGGGAAGCAGGGCGTAGTTGGACCCTCTGGTGCAAAGGTAATTGGATTCATCTCCTATTTAATGAGGCATGTCTACTTAGTGCATCCAAAATGTTATTGCAGCACTGTTAGACTTCATCAGAACTCACTCAAGCAGACTGAGCTGATAGAAATTTGAAGAGTAACATAATCCTTGTTGTGGGTTTAGGGTGACACTGGTGATGAGGGACCCACGGGGCCAGTTGGACTTCCTGGAAAGACTGTGAGATTCTCCCATCAGTATATTCATCTGTTACTTTGATACATGTGCTGTAAGTCATATTTTCAAACCCATCATCCATCTGTTTTCATGTAGGGTGAGTCTGGAAAAGATGGAGAAGATGGGAAACAAGGAGATAAAGGATCAACCGTGAGTTTACATTTACTTTTCTGTTGTTTGTAGGGCATTTTAAGGTTTCAATTCTATTGATTTTGGTGTTTAATGGATTTTAGTTACACCTTTATAGAGGTTTCAGATGCATCAATATTATTAAGTTGATATGTAAACTATAGTTGTTGTGTTAACTCTATAATCAATTTACAGGGTGAAACAGGAAAACAAGGGCCAGTCGGGGTTGCAGGTCCTGCAGGCATCCAGGTGAGACATTATTGATATATAAGGTTTCATATACTGATAACATGGATAATTAAATCATAAGAAACCTTATTTACAGAGCACATGTAATAGCCATTGCTTTGCAATACAAAGCAGTTCATGATCATGATGAAGAGAGAACCTACATTGGGAAAAATATCAAATGTAAAAATGTATAGAAGACATGTACTGTATGTAAAATACCGCTGTAAATCGACTAAAATATTTAATCGCGATTAATTGCAAACTTATCACACTTTTTTCATCTGTTCAAAATGTACCTTAAAGTGAGATTTGTCAAGTATTTAATACTCTTATCAACATGTGAGTGGGCAAATATGCTGCTTTATGCAAATGTATGTATATATTTATTATTGGAAATCAGTTAACACAAAACCATGACATTAATATTGTCCAGAAACCCTCACAGGTACTGCATTTAGCATAAAAAATATGCTCAAATCATGACATGGCAAACTGCAGCCCAACAGGCAACAACAGCTGTCAGTGTGTCAGTGTGCTGACTTGACTATGACTTGCCCCAAACTGCATGTGATTGTCTGTAAAGGGGAGACTCGTGGGTACCTATAGAACCCATTTCCATTCACATATCTTGAGGTCAGAGGTCAAGGGACCCCTTTTAGGATGGCCATGTTTTTCCTCACCAAAATTTTGCTTATGTTTGGAGCGTTACTTATCCTCCTTTGCGACAAGCTAGTATGACATGTTGGTACCAATGGATTCCTTAGGTTTTCTAGTTTCATATGATGCCAGTATCTTCACTCTAGCTCTAAAACTGAACCCGCTACAACCTAAATATCGCAAGTTACATTAATGCGTTAAAGAAATTAGTGGCGTTAATGCATTGTTATCCGGTGTGTGATATTTCCAGGGGGACAAAGGCGATAAAGGTTTCACTGGTGCCAAAGGACTGAAGGGTCATACTGGACACAAAGGTGATCAGGTTAGACAAATCTCATTTCACCTATGTTGCTCTCCACATCCATAATGACGAGAATCTTCCGGTGTCGTGAAGTACATAAAAGTAAATGTTCCATGTGTTGTCTAGGGGGCTATGGGACCAATGGGACCAAAAGGAAGTCTGGTAAGAAATACTATAATCTCTGTTTTTGTTTGTCTGTGAAGGACACTTTCACCAGTCCAAACTCACCACGTTACTTTTGTGCACAGGGGGACACAGGTGTAGGAGGAGATCCCGGGGTCAAGGGAGACCAGGTATGTGGAGCTGAGTTTTGTTTTGATACCTCATGTCTGTTGAAAATGCAACAACGTTTCTGTGAGTGGATTTGAAAGAAGTCAACTCATCTTTGTGTGTTTTCAGGGCCCTCCTGGTGTTCCTGGAGTCAAAGGAGAGGTATTAAAAACTACAGTCTGTACTGCAGCTTTCACACTACACTTCTGTTTCCAAAATGTTGCCTAAGGATATTTTGACATAGAAATGGATAATTCCACCACCTACTATTACTGGTGGCTTGCATTGAATGTGAACAAATGATATAAACTAGTTGAACTCCATCCATCCATCCATTATCTTCCTCTTATCTGGGGCCGGGTCGTGGGGGGCAGCAGGCTTAGCAGGTTAAGCTCATTTCGGCAGCTTGTATATGCTATCTCATTCTTTCGGTCACTATCCAAAGCCGATGACCATAGGTGAGGGTTGGAACATACAGTACCTACTTACCGGACCGGTAAATCGAGAGCTTTGCCTTCCGGCTCAGCACGGACCCTATGTGAATCGGCCAGAAAAGAGTTGTTGCACTTCGATCTGGAAGGGGGAGCTCGCTGGAGAGCGTCAGGTGGCCGGGCCTTGGCACATGGGGCCTGGCTGGGCACAGCCCGAAATATCAACATGGAGTCCTGTGGACCCCCCACTCACAGGGATAGGCATTGGGGTCAGGTGCAATGTGAGCCAGGCGGAAGGCAAAGGCGGGGATCCATGAGTGCTTACCCCCCCCGGCAACTAGTTGAACTATCTTGATGAAACCCACACACACATACAAGAAGCAAAGAATTAAGAAGTAGCAGTTTAAAAATGAATGGACATAGTTAGAATGGGATGGTAATGATTTATTTTTTCCTTCAAGCGTGGCGAGAAGGGCCTACGAGGAGCTACAGGAGACGAGGGCAGACCAGGCCAGTCGGGCCACGAGGGTTTGTCTGGTCCAATGGGAGCTCGAGGGCTGGAGGGAGAACCAGGTGTTCCTGGAGCAACAGGCCCCAGAGGTCTACCTGTAAGTGTTACCATCGCCAGCATACAGTACTGTATGTACACACATCACTTATAAGCAAATACCTCCAAAACCAATGACATTCCCATCAGCCTCATCTGTGCTTAGCAAATGTTAGCATGCTTAACAGGCTAATCTAAGATGGTGGACATGGTAAACATTATACCTACTTAAAGACACAGTGAAATGAAAAATGCATTTTCAAGTTCTAAGATTCTAAGATTGGGTCCCTGTGTTACTTGTTCATTTGTCTTGGTATATACTAAATATGTGTCAGAACTCATTTTTTAATAACAATATCCCTCTCTGTCCTCTTCCTGTAAATAACTTTTTGATGACTTGTCT
>CAKAKR010035913.1:0-11526 GCA_916700685.1 Adelosebastes latens | reverse complement strand
AAGAAGCTACAGTAGCCAAGAGAAACAAACCGGGAACGGAAGATGAAAAATGTAGATAAGAACCTGATAACAAAAAAAGGCAGCAAACTTCCTGCAGCAAATTTAAGAGCTAAAGATTAAAATCAGAGGAACAAAAGGATGAAAATAGTTGAGTATAATCAAGGAATCAGTGACACTTACAAATGAGTTCAGACTGAACATCTGCGAGATAAAAGCCAATAAAGATAACAGCGCACAGCTGATAAAAGAAAAAGGTTTGCAGACATCTTCAGGCTCTAAGCAGAGCAAGGTGTGTCCTCGCCGCTGCTTAATCAGCCTAATTACAACCAATTATCTGCCTCAAATTGCTTGCTGTCTGGTTGAAAAGTCCATAATCAAGATCAACAGCACAACAGATGATTATACTGTAAAGGTTGCCATTATAGTCATCATCTCTAAACTGTATCCCCTTCTGAGGTCAAGTCAGCTCCCGCGACGATAATGAGGTTTTCGAAGCTAATTGAAATAAACAGCCCATTATGTCAAAATGAATGAGTCTGTTGGTTCTGTGCGATAAATGTGAGGGTCAAACTAAACGGTGAATGATGGTCAAACAAGTGACGCAGCTCGGTGACGAGGGACAGAGAGGCTTTTTGACTCTTTTATGTTTTGATGAATATACAATAGTGTTTGCAAGTTTTTAGATTTATAACATCAAGTCACATCCAACTATATATTGACCTTTTTACCAGACCATTTTCCAGTGCAAGTAAAGTTTTTAGATTTTTGGATGCATTTTTCCTACCGGTCCAGGCATTAATTGGTTTCCTTCATTTATTCATTAGTTTCTGTTCGTATTTGTAACTGCCATCTACATAGTTTTTGATGTAAACATGCTGCAATGCTGCTCTTGTACGGCTATCTGAATGAATGATTATTTACCTTTTTTCAAACCACACGACTGATGTATACGTAATTTGTAGTAAATAGGCTAAAAGGGGCAACAGCGCTGGTAGAGTCCTTTAAAGGTGCTAAATGCAAGATTGGGAGTATTTCTATTGCCTCTGCACGGCTCTCAGCTAACGGTGCTAACAGTGAAAACGACAGCAACAGTGCTGGCAGAGCTAACAGTGCTAACCTGGGGGGGACTGGAAGGTGGGTGCTACGCTCCCCCAACGGCGCTATCGGTCGGGACGGCGTTATCAGCTGTAACCACCGTATGAGAGCAGTTCAGAGCGGCGGCTGTGCGCTAGCCAGTGGGGCACGCTAACATGCACTGAAAGGCACACATGGCCGGCCTGACTATGTCAACAAAGCATGGAGAAGCTCTGATTATAAGACACACAGAGAGGGAGAGTGACTCCATTCTATGCTCAGGTAGACATTACTCCTCTACATCTTTACATAGCAGATAGTGCTGCTATATTAATGCTCTGGATATCAAATAAAGCACCTTTAACAAATGCCTCAAAACATTAAAAAATGTATCAGCTTGCACACCTAGTCACCCAAACATAAAACACCATAACAGCAAACTGAATATGTCATCTACAGGTAGTCTTCACATAACCTTTATGGAAAAAACTCCAAAAGGATTTCAAGCCTCAGTACCGGCCCGAGGCGAAATTTGTTCAGGATGCCCCCCCTTGCTACCAATTCCTTCCCCATGCCTCCCATGAGGGTACACTGCTTAGCTTACCTCCGACTATTACCAAACTGGAATACATCATATCCCTGCATTGCCTTCCTTCAATATCACCCACTAAGTGAGTGTCAGTGAGGTTCCTCTTCTCTACTGCAGCACCATCTGCACCAAAAGCACTCGAACGTGCCCACTCATCCATACCACAATTATGTCAAGTTGATCTCTTGGAACCCATCCCGTCCATTTCTGCAAGTAAACCGAGTTTTATGGAAATATTAAAGTCCAACATTGAGCTCCTCATGCCTCAGAAATGTCCCCGAGGACCTGATTTCACTCTGAGAACTCTCTGAGAACTCTTAGGAAACAGCACCGAGTATAGTTCATCAACAGTCAATATAGAGTCTTATTTAGCTCAGCTCTGAAGGTCTCTCGCAAAACATCAATAGATGCAGTTTACAGCTGAATTAAGGGCATGCTCATACTTGTTTGTTTTCTTTGATCTCGCCAAAGTAGAAAAATAATGCATAGCTGCCTTTTAGTTCCAGTTCATTTAGAGTTCACGTTGTCTAATTACAAACAAAGCAAGTTATTTAAATATTTGGTCACGAACTGAGAGGTAAATCGTTCTTTCTGCAGTTTTGACAAACTGTGTTTAGTGTTGAGGTTTGATGAAATCTGAATCCAGTATTAAATCCTTATTAAATCCATTTGGGTAAATACTAGGGCTGTCAAAGTTCAAAGTAATTTCTTTAACTAGTTAACGCAACTTGCGATTTTTAGGTTGTAGCGGGCTCACTTTTAAAGATAAAGTATCATTTAAAACTAGAAAACCTACGGAATCCATCGGTACCAACCATGTCACACTGGCTTGTCGCAAAGGAAGCTAAATAACGCTCCAAACTTGCGCTAAATTTTGGCGAGGAAAAACTTGCCATTTTCAAAGGGGTCCCTTGACCTCTGACCACAAAATATGTGAATGAAAATGGGTTCTATGGGTACCCACGAGTCTCCCCTTTACAGACATGCCCACTTTATGATAATCACATGCAGTTTGAGTCAAGTCATAGTCAAGTCAGAAAACTGACACACTGACAGCTGTTGCCTGTTGGGTTTGAGTTTACCATGTTATGATTTGAGCATATTTTTTATGCTAAATGCAGTACCTGTGAGGGTTTATGGACAATATTTGTCATTGTTTTGTGTTGTTAATTAATAAATATAGCAATAAATATATACATATATTTGCATAAAGAAAACGTATTTTCCCACTCCCATGTTGATGAGAGTATTAAATACTTCACAAATCTCCCTTTAAGGTACATTTTGAACAGATAAAAAATGTGCAATTAATTTGCGATTAATCGTGATTAATTATGGACAATCATGTGATTTATCGCGATTAAATATTGTAATCAATTGACAGCCCTAGTAAATTCAGTTTGTAACTTAAGTTAAAACTAAGATTTAATTTAGATTTTTATACTATTTTTCTTTGGTAATCCTACAATTTAAAATACAACAGTAGTCCCTCCTTCAAATAACTTTGTCTTTTCTTATCATAGAGACACAACTTGTCTTTCTTTGTCTCTCTTTCCTCAAAAAGGTTAGCTGTCCCCCCAGCCTACGTTAGCTGGTGTGCTGCCAGGCTGTTCAAGTGTTATTAAAAAAAAGGGGGTCAGACGTCCCCTCACTCCACAGAAGTTCGTATAGTTTTCTGAACTAGCGAAGCGGGTTGTTTCGAGCTAGAAGTGCCATCCATCTAGCAGCTGTGAACTTCCATTTCTCTCAGCAAAATCAAGTTCCATCACAGTGTCCTGAAGAAAAAAAAAACTTCTAGATCTTCTGCAGCTTTGACAGATTACAGCCCACCACTGTCTCTCCCCACTAAATCAATCTCCTGCTCTCTTTTACTCTGCACAGCGTTGTGCTCAACAGAAGCAGCGTCCACATGGATTCAGCTGATGAAAACACTGTGCAGCGCTGACTGACATGTCTAATATGGGCCGTATCATAGTCTCATCCCCGGACACACAGACTCCTTCTTCTTGTATCTCCACTCAAACTAGAAACTAGAGCAAACAACGACGTCTGGTAACAGCTTGGCATTAAATTTCCCTCAAAGCAGACTGTAAGAGCGCTGATGAAACGAGACATGCTACACAGCCAAATAATGATTGATATATTCTAAAGGACATGATGCATCTCAGCTTTCACTGTCCAATTACTAAAACAAGTGATCAAGTCAAGCTGAACTCATACTTTAGCCTATAAACATCGACCATGTCAACAATTTCCCCCATGGAGGCCGAGGAGCATGCATACCATACTCTATTGGTTTTATTTTTATGTCTGCAAGTTGTTCAACCAAGTAAAACAAATAAATGGACAAACAGTACTTTATTTCCTTTAAATTGACAGGCCGCACTTGTAAATAAATCTCTCTGCCTCAGGGGTTTT
This sequence comes from Adelosebastes latens, assembly GCA_916700685.1. NCBI lineage: Eukaryota > Metazoa > Chordata > Actinopteri > Perciformes > Sebastidae > Adelosebastes > Adelosebastes latens. The sequence continues at coordinate 7,445 of CAKAKR010035913.1, read as the reverse complement.
GTTTCTTCACCTGTCTAAGTGAAGGCTCGAACAAACTAAAACCATTATCGCTGGCTCACAGTCAGCCCACGAATCAAATTTGAAACTCTATTATTGGTTTTCACATTTGTTAGCAGCCTGACATCTGCATGTTAATCTGATATGCTCGTTCCATATGAGACACATATTACTTCACCTCCAGCAAAAACAGAAGGAGCTGAGAAGCGTAGTGTTTTTCTGAACTTGTGATGCAGCATATTAACAGTAGACTCAGGTTTGTTTGGTAGGAGGATGTTAAAACCAACCTCTTGGCCTAAATTGTCGTAACAGCTCGTCTACACAGCCATGTTTTTAAGTCGTCCATCTTTGCGCGTCTGACGGAACAGATATGATTCTATTGTAATCAATCCAGCTGTCGACACAGGCCACGTAACAGCTTGTGTTTCACTCACGATATATATGCATAACCAAAGCATTTTTACACTTCAAGTCTATTTTCTTCCGTTTTACGTGTTACAGTCCCCGACTTTTCTGTTTCTGGTGTTCACCTTGAATTATGAAAACATGTTTGAAGGACTTAAAAGCTGCACTGATAAAATAGTTTGATTCCCTTCATTTCTACAGAGCATTTAAGTGTCTTTCAGCTTCTTGTTTTGTTTTTCTGGCCTTCAATTTTACTGTTTTAGTTCAGTCTTGTGGCTCTCATCTGCCTTGTTTTCAGCAACAAACTCAAAGCAAAAAAGTGAATATTGGACTGAACATTCATCAAGTCACCAGGAACTCGTCTCCAAATTAATGCTAATGTTGCTCTATGTCTGACGGATGTGTAAATAGGCAAGTATTTAATATCAAATTCACCTTAACTACAGCAGGATGATATGGCCAAAAAATGTTATCACAATATTTTTTTTAGGGCTGTCAAAGATAACGTGTTAACGCAAATTCATTTTAACACCGCTAATTTCTTTAACGAAACTTGCGATTTTTAATTAACCTCTTAAAAGGTCCGACAGGCGGCTGTCAAGCCGGCCGCTATTCGATCTTTCGGAGGTTGTAGCTCAGTTTCAAAAACTAGAGTTAAGGTACTGGCATCATATGAAACTAGAAAACTTAAGGAATCAACTGGTACCAACCATGTCTTAATAGCTAGTTGCGAAGGAGGATAAATAATGCTCCAAACTTACATGAAATTTTGGTGAGTAAAAACTGGCAGTGCGGCTCTTCTAGACTTTCCAAATATTATCGGACCAAATTGATCAAATTCTGATAGTGAAACGAGTCATTTTGCAGGGGATTGTGACGCTCAATAACAATTTATCCACCGCTTTACAGACAAAACAGTAGTGACGTAGTAAGCTACGGCAGAGGCTACGACGTATTGGCTGTTTGTCTAGTGTTTTTGTAGGTAGAGGAAAACAGTTTCAAAAACAACTTTATCGAAAATAAATCTCATAAATGTATTATCGTTATCGTGAAAGATTATTTCATGAAAATGTTTGATTGTTCACCCAGCCCTAACCCCAACAACTTTACAAGGCTGTCAAATGTGTTTGTGATGTTCAGCTTGTTATGAAGTTCTGCCCCCAGGTGGCCAAAAAAAACAACTAATTAATACAGTTTTAAAGTTCAATTTTAGGTCCAATACATTGTGACCTAAATATTAAACACCCTCAGTGGTGAAATGCTCTGTGTGAATTTTTTTACATGATAAACATTTGATCAGTTCCTCTCACTGTAAGCCACCACCTCTGTTGTGCCCTGCACATTCCCCTGGTAAACACTGTTGTTGTGGGAGAGATGGATGGATGTGATGTACTCATTTATTATTCAGGCCTCGGTGTGTCTGAAGAGGGACGACAGGACGGCGGTGTAGGGGGAGCCAGACAAAAGGCTGTGGTTACTAATGAGGGTTTATCACAATGATACAACCTTCCTCATGCATCTTTCATACAAAGACCTGCATAAGTATACAAACACGAGAGGCTGTGTGGTGCATTGTTGCGTGTCCTGGCATTAATTATGTGTGTCATAACCATGAGACGGCCAGACTCTACTGGCATATGGAGGATCTGATACTTTAGAAAACCATGGCAACAGATCATTCAAAAGGTTGTTAATTTGTCTGGACAATAATATATGTTTTAATATTTAATACTAACAACATCTTGTTGAACATAAACAAAAAATCTTAGATATAGATTATATTGTAGGAAAAAGATAAATACAGAATTAAAACATTTCCTGAATTGTATTATTAGAACAGCTGTTCATAATTGAGAAATGTAGCGAGAAATAATGTATTTTTCAACCTGCGGATAAGGCTGGTGGTATTCTACACTTTTTCTTATCGTCAGCAAATCCCATGAAGTTTTTTAACGCCACTAATTTCTTAAGCGCATTAACGCAACTTGCGATTTTTAATTAACCTAAAAATCCCGGCCGCTATTTGATCTTTTGGAGGTTGTAGCTCAGTTTTAAAGCTAGGGCGACGACCATATGAAACTACAAAATCTAAGGAATCCACTGGTACCGATCATGTCATACTAGCTTGTCGCAAAGGAGGCTAAAAAATGCTCCAAACTTGCGAAACATTTTGGCGAGGAAAAACTGGCATGGCCATTTTCAAAGGGGTCCCTTAACCGCCGACCTCAAGATATCTGGATGAAAATGGGTTCTATGGGTACCCACGAGTCTTCCCTTTACAGACATGCCTTTAAGTGGTAAAGAACAGTGTTGCGTTACACCAGAACATACACACAGTACTTACTGAATCTAAACCAAGCTGTAATGACTTTAAGGCAGATTAAAAGTTGTCCAACAACCACTGTATCTTTATCTGTCGTAACTTGTGTAACACAGAAATTTTCAACATGTTCTTACTCGACAGGGTTACGGATGGTCTTCATGTCGGTGAGAACAGTGTCTCTGTAGCTGCGCTCCAGTCCCTCCATGAACTCCAGGTAGTCGCTGACCTTGAAGCCTTGGATTGGCTCCTCCTGCAGGTAAAAAGAAAAAATGGTTGTAGTTGGAGTTATCAACATTTTACCACATTAAAGGGGCATTCCACCAATTTTTTGTACACATAAAGGTCAGTTTACTCGTCGTGGGGAGTGCTACTCAGCCTCTGAAAACAGTTGTAATGCAGTTATAATGCCGTCTGTGCCTCTGGAGGAGTTAAAGACAAAGTAATCCAGATGACGTCATAGTGATGTCATCAAGGTTATCTCGATTTGAGGTTGGGAACCGTCGCTTAGAAATACAAAAGAGTATATCAGAAGGTTCCAAGGTACTTTTCATAGAACAGACTGTTGTCAGTTACCTCGCTTTTTTATATATATAATTTCTTACATGTCGTTTAAATTGAATTATCTTTTAGTAAGTGACCAAGACATGAAGGTAGAGGTATACAGACAGAAAATGGTTTGGTATTGAGGCAGAAGGTGGCTTACTTTATTATCAGTCACTTTGTTAGGAGGTGAAGTGTGAATAATTCAGTATAATCTTTTCATTAAAATGCTTTACATTCAATCTATTTCAAAGTCAAAGGAAATCAAATTAAATCTCTGGAAATCAAATGCTGCACCGCGCCAATAGACAACATCCTCGCTTAGCGTTCAGGTAATGAGGTTTTATGTATAGGACAAGCAAAACAATATCTTAATAAGTACTAGCAGCATCACCACCAAGCAGGTATACACATAACAAGATGTGTCTTAACATGCTGCAATATCTTAGCTGTGTAAGAGATAAGAATCGCACACAAACATTTCATTTGGCTCATTTGTTCAGTCAGGATTTAAATTTTGGCTGCCTGAGCTACAGTATAAATCTGTCATGACAACACACGACCGCACGGGCAATGTATACACAGCAACAGAGCAAATAACTGTGACTGCTGCAGCATTATGTTGTGAGTAGCATCATCAATTAGCAGCCTGAGAAACGCTGCACCCAGAAGACACACCACACATTCAGAATAACAACACACACAGCAAACACCATAATTTCACCCTCTGTCAGTATCTGCAACTTCAGCACTCTCCTAATTTCCTTTCATCACTTTGCCAAATGTGTTTTTGGATAATCTAATTAGGGTTTTATGTTTGCAGGTAAATAAGGCTGACGAGGACGTGACACTGTGAGAACACAGTCAATAAAGGGAGTACAATTTAAGATCGGAAACTCATCCTGTTAATGTACTTCTCCTAATAAGTCTGAAGATTTTCACTCATGTAAATGTAAACATTACCTATCTTGCATTAGGCTCACACCAGTGTTTCCCAACCTTGAGGTCGGGACACCTTAAAGGGGTCACAAAACTAATCTCTGAGTGGTCACAAGATTAATAACAGGACGGGAGAGAATGAAAAGCTTATTACTTTTACACAAAATTATGTTATTTCTTTCAGACTTTTTTGTAATCCCTAGAGCTATGCTAGTAAAATATCTCAACTATTTGATGGATTGCCATGAAATTTGGCACAGGCATTCGTGGTTGCCAGAGGATGACCCCTAATGGCTTTAGTGATCCCCTGACTTTCCCTCTAGCGCCACAATGAATTTGACATTTTTGGTTTAGAGTGAAATATCTCAACAACTATTTGATGGATTGCAAGTATATTTGGTACAGACATCTGTTTCCCCCTCATGATGAATTGTACCAACTTTCCACCTTGCGCCATAATCGGGTCTAAATCTTTTATTTTGTTCAATACAGTGTGAGCATGTTAGCTTGCCGTCATTAGCATTTAGTTTTATAGCCTAAGTACAGCCTCAAACAGCAGTTAGCTTGGCTTCATACTCTTAGTGGGGAAGGAGACACCGCTTTGGTTGAACTGCTCACAACTCAACCATATTAAACTAGATAAGACAGGTTACGTGTAAACATTGCTGCATTTTAAGAAGGTTGGGAACCACTGAGCTAGATACAATCTGTGTAATAATGCGTCATTCCCTTAGATCGCTGGTCTCCAACCTGTTTTGCTTGAGATGAAGAAATGTCTACTTGTGAACCCTTGTCAAAAGTTAGATGTCTTTGAGTTGTGAGCAGTTCAATCAAAGTGTGATTTTGTCTGCTTTGACTGTTTTGTTTGAATAATTCAGAGGCGTGATGAATAAATGACGTGAAAATGCGAGATACTCGCCTGCGAATATTATATGTCTGAGACTTTTATTGTGACTACGAAGTCGCCGTGTTGTTGTTTCATAAACATAGGCGCAACTCAACTCGTTCCGCACAACGTGATTGGTTGATGCCTTTATTCGTGGTGCGAAAGCTCAGAAAATCGACCTTGTTCCAAAAGAAACGTACGTCACTTTTTCGCCGCGTAATATTCACGCTCTGTGTCAAAGTACTCATGACAAAAACAACAGTTTGAAAAATATATTGACGTGCAAATTAAGCACATGAAAAAACTTAAAATGTTAACGTTCTTCCTAATTTAGCACACAGTTAGTCCGAGTCACTCATCACCTGGACATGTTAAATGGCACTGATTGGTCTAATGCTCATAGTGATGAGACTTTTATATGTTTATATCTTATGTGTATCGGGACATACTTAACATCTTGGCTTTTTGAGCTTCATATGTATGCTCATTTTTGGCTGAACTTAAAATCTGTCTTCTCATCATGTGCAGGTTAAAACAACATTGAAACAATTGGCAGATTACCTTCTTTTTCTTTAAAGAAAAAAATATATAAAAACTGTAAAATTGAAAGTCAACAGTCATTTGAACTTCCATTACCACAATGCCTTGCATGTTAAAAAAAATGAATACATTGACATGCGAATTAAGCGCACGAAAAAAAAAAAAAACTGTGTAAGAGCCACAAAGAGGTAAAAGTATACGTTATATCATAAAAAAGCAAGATCAGAGAAAGAAATTATATTTATACCCAAATTTTGATTTTGTCTTATCTACTTTCCTTGAAATCATCTCATTACCGCCTTAGATCACCAAAGATTTCAGGTTAAGGATCTCGTGTCCTTTATAAAGTAATATTGAGCGTGTAGAAAAACCACAATGGAGTGAAGTGCAAAGAAACGAAATAGATTAAGAGAAAATGGAGCGATAGGTTTTTACTATTTAATAGGAGCAAATAGAGTGACTGCAGAGGGGTGATCGTTCAGAGGGGAGTAAGTAACGTCAGGAAGAAATGAGTTTTCAGTCTGATGGAGGACTCTGCTCCTGCAATTATTCCAGGCAGCAATGTATCATTACATTAAACGCAATTTATAAGAGAAAAATCTCCTTTTAATTACATGGTATTATGAATTAGAGGCCACAGTCTAGACTTATTTGATATACTGATGTTAATAAAGTGTAGGTTTATTATAGTCAGCAGTACCAGCTACATAACTCGAAGTCTATTAAATCCATATTTTCTTGGTGTGAAGGTCTTGTACATCCAGCAAGATGCTTAATGTACTGCTATTCTTCTTCTTGTCAAAACGTAACAGCACTACACTGCAGTAAGTATAAAGAGTCTCCCACTTGTCTGATTCTTTATTTGAGCCAAGATTTTGCCGAGTGAGATTAATCCTGAAGAAACATCAAAACTAAAGTTGCTTCGCCTGTTCATTTATCGCACCGGGAAACGGCTGCTGACACAGTTAAACCCGTGAAGGGAGAGTAGAGATAAGCAGTGGAAATCACTGGGGAGAGTATTTTTGGTTTGTTATTTTCTCTGGGAGAATTAAAGAGGGTGAAAAAAGGAAGATGCAAGAACGCGAGTGTGTAGGAATTAGGGCCCGACTAATGGGGATTCCTTTAACACAAAATATACTGTGATGTTCAGTTGAATACTTTCATGCTGAACAGGTGACACGAGCCGTTTAATGTTCCTCGTAATCTTCAAGATATATTAACCATTAGCACTTATGGGATCATTAGGTACGCTAATTAATGCATTAATTACTAAAGATTGCTATGTTTTCTTAAGCCTGTCCCCACATGACAAATGAGTGGTGTTAATATTCAGTGAGTCTGGATTTGCATAGAAGGTGACATTAATAGGAATATATCTTGATGCATTAAAGAGTTTTATTGGTTCGTTAAAAGAAGATTTTAGCGTTAATGCGTCTTACATTTATATTACAGAAGTTATTGTTTTAAAATAAATATTAAGTTGGAAGGCTTTGTTGGTAATGGCGGTTCAAAGGACTTCACATTTTGCTTATCTGATTTTCAAATTTTACAGTTTTTATATTTTATGTCTGGATACATATTTGACACAGCCATCTAAAAGTCATATCACTATGAAAACTAGACCAGTATGTAACAATTAGGGGGATCTATTGGCAGAAATGGAATATAATATTAATAAGTATGTTTTCTTTAGTGTATAATCACCTGATAATGTTCTTCTTTAAGTTCCTGTAGCTCATTGAAAGTTATATCAAATTGAATGGGGAAGGCGTTTACAGTGACAATCTGCTTTTTCAGCATTTAGGTTGAAGTTTT
>CAKAKR010035912.1:0-105595 GCA_916700685.1 Adelosebastes latens | reverse complement strand
TATATATATATATATATATATATATATATATATATATATATATATTTTGTGTGTTTTGCAGGCAGTTGCACAGACCAAGCTGAGATCTCAGGTGCCCAGTACAGTCGACCAGTGCAGAGGCTTCCTCACCACGGCCTCTCTGGAGCAGAACAGGACATTTTGGAAGCAGAGGGAGAAATACACCATCAAGCCTATAGGAATGAAGAAGACAGGAGGCAGAGATCACTCAGGTAAAGACTGTGGTCAATATGGAAGAATAGAATACATTATTGTGTATTTGCCCCTTGTTCTGTTTTCACAAATAGATTAAAAGTGTACAAATCTCAAAGTTTAAAACAGTTTTCCGTGTCAATCTAGTCGAGGCCCAACTGGCATAAGCACAGAAGGTTTTAAAATAGACCCGAATTTATGTAATCTGAACAGAGAAAATTCACCTTTTTTACAAATAGAATAAATATTATTAAAATCTGGCGCAGTTTGAAACAGTCTGTAGGCTGTCAGTGTAACGGTAGTTCAAGTTTCATTAAAGTAAGTGAGTAAAACAGCTTTTGACGTAAACCTGTATCAGGTTATGTACTGTAGGAAAAACCGTGAAATTGTCCTTTAGAATACAATTTTCACAAATCTTGAACTGGGTTCGAATAGAGATAAAACAAGCAATTTGAAGATTTCACCTTGAGCTATAAGAAATTTCAACATTTTATACACCAAATGACGACTCAGGGGTGGATGAAGTACCTGAAAAGCCACACTTAAGTAAAGTACAGATATCTAACCAGAAAATGACTTAAGTAGAAGTTAAAGTCACCTATTAGAATATTACTTGAGTAGAAGTCACAAAATGTTTAATATTTACTGTATTTAAGTATCAAAAGTAATTCAGAATTTGGAGATTTATGAAGTTTATTCCTCTTAACATGTTACACCACCTTAAAATGGAGGCTACATTACACTTGAAGAACAACTTAAAGGATTTAAAGAGCAAAATCCAGTTTTTCCATCCCTCATGGTCGCATGTACCATGTAGCATGATCCGACACGCAGCCTGCCTGAACTTGACCAGAAATCAAAACTTAACTACGGCTTTGAGAGGACTTTGTTTGCACTTGCCCATCATCACTTGTAATAGTAAGGAGTAACGAAGATGCTTAGGGGAAATGTATCGGAGTAAAAGTGCTCATTTTATTTAGGAAATGTAGTAGAGTAAAAGTGACAGTTGACAGAAAGACTCAAGTAAAGTACAGATACTCCCAAAAATACGTACTGAAATAAGTACTGTAACAAATATTATTACTTTGTTATAGCTGAATAATTAATAATGAACTGTTATGTTGCAGGTCTGGTTTGAAATATGAAATCGAGCACCTGTTTTATCTTTTTTGAGTATGATAATCACCTAATAATAATTTCCCCTCAGGTTTCCACTTAAGTTGTCAATCAGAAGTCAAGTTGAGCCTCGGGTAGAGGGCTGACAGCATGTATTTGCTTTTATAACATCTGTGGTACTTGTTCTGACTAGAGCTGAGTGCAAAGAGTCGCTCATCTTTCTTTCTGCCGCACAGGAAAGATACGGACACATGGCATCGGCGGTGGCCACAAACAGAAATACAGATGGGTAGACTTCCAGCGGCTACGCTACGAGCCAAGCAAAGAGGCCCAGCCCTTTGAAGAGAAGGTCGTTGAAGTGCGATACGACCCATGCAGGTGAGATCAGCTTTCACCACACTACACTTTGATTAACATGTATTTCTGAACACGCAGTTGATCGTCATAATCTGTGTTACACAGGTCTGCTGACATCGCCCTGTTGGCTGGAGGCAACCGCAAAAGATGGATTATTGCTACAGAGAACATGCAGACTGGAGACATTATTAAAACATCTGGAGTTATCGGACGCATGGCAGGTATAAGATCCAAACCTTCCCTTGAGGTGATGGGAGTAAAGATAATCTGTATTTAACACAAAATCATACTTTTGTTTTACTTTGCAGTCTCAGCCAATGAGGGCGATGCCTACCCACTGGGAGCTCTTCCTGTGGGGACGCTGGTGAACAACCTGGAGATCCAACCAGGGAAGGGATCCGAGTACATTCGTGCCGCAGGTGATCTATTATTTACATGTTTCTACTTTGTATTTCCTGAATACATGTTTAGACTTTTGTTTATGATTGCTAATAGAATTTTTTTTCTGATTACGTAGTCTATAAATTGTCATAAAGTAGTGAAATACACCAATTTTAATTTCACAGTCCACTTACATTAAGATTTGTTCCGTTACTGTGCATCCTTGTGACAGTTTCATGATAGGGATTGATTGTTTCTTTCAATATTTTCTGAAAGCCTTGGGCATTTATAACAAGGTAACAGCTGCTGTAAAAACTTGACGACTCATAATAATTCCTAAACTGAATGTTGTGGTTCATTTGGTTTTCAGGAACAAGTGGTGTTTTGCTCCGTAAAGTCAACGGAACAGCAATCATTCAGCTTCCTTCGAAGCAGCAGGTTCAGGTGAGTTTATCTTTCTGGATTAAGATTCCTCCTGCTGTGTTAAAACCATGATCTGCTCTGAACTGAATGTTGTCCTCTCAACACATACACAGGTACTGGAGACCTGCATGGTGACGGTTGGACGCGTGTCCAACATCGACCACAATAAACAGATCATTGGCAAAGCCGGTCGCAACCGCTGGCTCGGCATCCGCCCTTCGAGCGGCTTGTGGCAGAGAAAGGGAGGCTGGGCCGGACGCAAGATTAAACCGCTGCCTAAGATGAAGATCTACGTCAACCTTCCCTCCATCTCCGCTACTACGTAACACGCTGGACTGGAGCTAGTTGTCTCTTTGCTTATGATGAAATAATGTTCGGATATAAAGTATGAATAAAGACGAGTTTGTACAGAAGATTAAAAATTTTATTAAACACAACTGCTTGTGAGAGCATGGAAAGAAACAAAACAATATAAAAATCCAAAACATATTTACATCTATAGTAAAACATGCAGAGTAATCCATATTTTTAGTGGTAAATTTAAAAATACTGTCATGTCATTTAAAATAGGGTTTGTGCAAAGACACTGGGTGGCATTTCAAGTAACAGGAACAATGAGATGGCATTTTGTAATTGTAGTTTGACCGTTAATGGAAAACTAAACACTGATGTTAAGAGTTAATTCAACAAAGTCAGCATGCCTGCTCATTGATCCAGTCCTGTAAAACACCCCCATGCTACCTCTAGATTTAGGGCAAAAAAAAAAAAAAAAAAGAGGTCAAATACATTGAAATACACTTGTCATTATGCCCGTTTAGTATTTAGAAGGCAAACTCACATGACAAATTCCCTCAAACAACTCTGCCCTGGCTAACACTTCACAGCCCCAGTTTACACATCTGTACGGGCCAGTTGGTCCCAACTAAAAGAAGATAGTGAACCCTTCAAAAAGCAGGAGACAAAGAAAACTTGACTGTGTAGTCACGGGCAGACACGTATGGTGGTAGCTGCAAAATAAGCTTTTCAACATCAAGTGGCAAAACGAAGTAACAGACGGCCATGACGGCGTTTCAGACCTAAACAAAAAAAAAAGGGTCATTTTGAAAACAAAAATCTGCCTTCTCTTGACTATAGGTAGTGGTTTACATTTCAAATATAACACCTCAAAAACAAAGTGTGTCCCAATTTGAGCTAAAATATGTATAAAACCACATGAAAGTGCATTACAAAGTGAGGGAAATGTATGAGAAATTACATACCTAATAAGTGTTTGCATTGTACAACTTCATAGTTATGAGTTCTGGAAATATATTTGGCATTTATGTGGAGAAATAAAGGTAAGCTATTTGTGCTTTCAATTTAGTGGGAGTAGGAGGAGGGGAATTCACAATAATACATCTTGTATATATTTATATACATTACTAAAAAAGCCAGCCAATCAAAGCTTGTAAGTCTTCACTTTATAAAAAAAGCAACAGCTAACTCATACAGAAGGCCCTTTGTCCAAAGGTTTCCTATTGCAAAAGTTTCACGTAACACTATTCAGGGAGTACCATCGAACATATAGCACACCTACACAGACACACACAGGCAGTGACTTGGACATCTGGCAAGACTCCATACACTTTTTCATCATATTTTAAAAGTAATTCAATACTTGCATTGTGCTCGAGACGACTGTCAAAACATGTTTCAAGTCCTACTAATTTGTAGTTTTTCCCCACAATAACAGGCCGACACAATACAGACGGAGCAACCTATCAGTATGTTTTAGGTTGGGTACTAGTTGCAGGTTCAGCCACGGTGAAGCGGTTATAAAGGACACAAAGGTAATTGCTTAAATAGGATGTGCACACGTTTTTGTAAATGCTTGATTACATTTAGCCAAATGTGGAGCACTATTTGTCAAAATGAATATCTCAGTAAATCTAAATACTGATCTCCACAGGGACCACGAAATACATTACGATTTTAATTCAACATACTATAAAGTTTTGGCCAAGCCAAGAGCTCCGGTGGATACACTGTAAAACGAACTTGACTTTGGCACATCACTGCACATCTGGAGACATCCAGTATTTGCCAAGTTCCTGCAGGTCTGTGAGGCGTCCCTCTCAGGTGAGCTGAACACGGGGCGGCTGGGAAACTGAAAAAACAATTCAGGACCTTGAAACAACATGACAGTTCATACAGTCAAAACTAAATTTGGCATTCAGCTGTTGATAGTTGAAATATGGTTTCACGTTACCCTGCTGCTAAGTAGATGTTACTGTACAGTCTGAATGTACACTAACACCGATACAAAAGCACTTAACAATAATGAACTGATTAGATGAACGGTTACAAATGCTCCATAGCTACATTCATTATAGCTACCTTCAAAAATACCTAGCTTTAGTTGTTGTTTTTTTAATATTTGCTTTATGTGCTTAAAAGCAACGAGGCAAACAGAACTTTCTGTTCCTTTCTATAAAAATTGACCTTTTTTTAGAGAAAGTAAAGGGACGAGTAAGAAAACTGAGCACTGAGTTAGAAGAGAAGGTTTCCATCTAGATTCACAGCAATATTCCAACTTTCAACAACAAACACAAACACGGTCTCAAACAATCTCACACACGTCACTGCACATCACCATCACACTCCTCCATTGTCTATAGAGTAACAATAAATGTAGGATTTCACAGAAATAATAAAATGTTAACAAAAACAAAGTGCAAACACAGCTGCCATTATCGAAATGTGGCAAATTGTCAAAATACCTCAAAATACCTCCGAGGCGGTAGCACAAATCTTACAAAATAGTACTTGTTCTTTTTGTAGTGTGTAAAAAACAACAACAACACCCAACAACATCGACATCAAAAACATCCAATTGACAACATGAAATTTGTGGTTGTGAGTCAGTAAGATTTCCACAGGAAAACTATTACTGCCGGGGGCCCGTTGGCTTTTCCTCTCATTCTCTGAAGCCTCTCAGTGAGACGAAGTGCAGCGGAGAGTCTGGTGGAGGTGGAGGTGGAGTGGGTGGTGGTGGTGGCGGCCACGGTCACACAGGCTTAGTGTAACCAAAGATTCCCACCGGGAAGTGCTTGACATGTGTTGGCCACTGGGCAGCGAGCTGGAAAAACTTCACATCATTCCACTCCACTCCATCAATAGTGACTGAAGACGAAAAAAGGAAAATGTTTAAATGCACAAATTGAATAACACCTTTAACATTACACAATAGATTAGGGCTGGGGGATTAATCATTTTATTTTCAATTACGATTTTGGCTTCCAACGATTATGAAAAACAAGAAAATCAATATAAAACAATTATTGTGCTGCATTCTGTTTCGTAATGACGCTCTCGTTTTGTCTTGTGTTATAAATCCAGCGCACCTCACCTTTCCCTTACGGCGGAGCGCTGCCGACCGTTTTCTCTTTCGTTACTGACTGGAATATCTTTACCAAAATGTTAAATATATGTTTAGGAGTCTTCAGTAGGTGGCGGCAGTGAACTACGACATATTTGATCTAATTTATATTGGTCTAATTTATTTATTTTTACATATTATTTTATATATTTAATATTTATGTTTAGTAGTTTTCTGTATGTTGTGGAAGAGCACTAACATTACAAAATAGTTGCTTATTTATTTAAATATACTGTATATGCAGTGTATATATATATAGTATTATATATTATTAATTTTATCAATTTTTTTACATTTATTTTTCAATTTAATTATATTTAAAGTTAAAGAAAATATTAAAAAGACAATTTTTAAAAAGTTTGATAAATGCATGAATCAAATTAGATCATGGTGCAGATTAATGTGAGAATATGCATTTGACTTGTGTTTCTTTTCGTATTGTTCATTTTATATTAATATTATTTTGCATATAGGAATTATTTAATTTGTTGACCAAACTGTGACAATGTTCATGTAAAAAAAATAATAATAATAAAATCTAATTATAAAAAAAGTTTAATAAATTCATGATGTTTCCAAAGTCAATGAGTTATTGTGTTAAATAATCTCAATATTGACCAAAATAATTGTGATTATGATTTATGCAATAATCGAGCAGCCCAAAAATAGATGCTTCAGAATTAGCACTGCCAGCTGTTACAGAGCAGATCGTTTGTTTACATGACGGTTACTGAGCAGTATTGAGGAGGTCCTGACGTCAACACCAGATGGCAGTAGAGCCTCAGCTGTGGGTTTGTGCCTGAGTGTCGGCCTTAGTTACCTCTCAGCATGGTGTGCTGGTGCTTGGCTGTGCAGATCAACCTGCTGATGCCATCAATCACTTGGCTCTTAGAGTCCAGCTCTTTCTCCTTGGGCTTCTTGCTGAGAAAAATCACTGGAGAGAGAAACAGGGAGGTATTAAAAAACACATTTTCTACACATATATATTTTTTGTACGTAAAGGGGAACTCCACTAATTGTTTGTATCAAAGTGTGCTTACAGGTCTTGGGGAGCATTACTGCAACATAATAGGAGTGTAATGCTAAATCTGTGGTGAGCTCTTTTAACCCTTCTCCAGTGTAAAACATGTATAACTTCTCCCGACTCATCAGACTTATGCACGGACAATTTTAGAACCAGAAACATTTGTCACGCTTTTTTGCAAAATGTAAAATAAATGGCAAATGCAATCATGTTGTGCTTTCACATGAACATATAAATGTGTTTTGATTATTAGGTTTTCATTTACTCTGATTTCTATGTGGGTGTGTTTTCCAAAGCGTACCTTTCTTGTTCTTCTCCTTGGTGACGACAGTCATGGCCATGCTGGGTGGGGGGGTTAGTTCCCCTCCACAGGGCAGGCGGCTGACTTGCAGTGAACGGAAGTTACTCTTCAGGGTGTTCTTCAGTCCCACGTCTCTCTTATCGCCCTCTTTCTTCTTCTCCGGGCCTTGCCACGTCCAGTAGTCCACCTGGAGACCCATCACCTCACTGCCCGAACACGGAGAGCTACAGAGGAAAAACACTACACTTGTACATCACTTTGCTACTGAGGCACAGCTCACGGTGAGGCAGAGCAAAATAGGATGTAGTTTTGTTGCTGTGTGTGTTGTCGTACCCAGCTCCAGAGAGGGCGGTGGACACAGAGGGAGACTGTGGGGGGGTGCCCCCGATTTCCTTCCCATACGGACCGGCCGATGGGGGCGTTGGGGAGGACAGGATGCTTGTGTTGACCCCCATCGCATCATCTGAGTCCACTGCAAATTGGGGGGGGGAAATAGTCTCATACACAAAGCTTCGAAGTAAAACTAAACATAGCCAGAATCAAGTAAATAAATTAAACAATATTGGGGTTTCTGGGTCATTCTCTTCTTTCCTGATCTGAATCAAGCGAGAAACATTTTAGTTTTGTTAGGTTTCTGTCTCAGCACAATGGAATCAATAGTAAAATGTTAAACACACTAACAAAATACTACCACACCTTTAAAAAAACAATACTCCTCCTTACCTGAAGTTGAGAGGCTTTGCTCCACAATCCCAACTTTCACAACCTGCAAGATTAAAGTACATTTACAGTTCAGTGTGAAACTAAATTAAAAACAAAATGGATCAACAATTCTGTCTGGCATGTTTACATGACAAAAAAAAAATCTTACCCCAATGAATGGCACAAATTTCTGACAGGAGTCCTCATCAGGGCTGTAAACAGAGAGAGTAAAGACGCTGTGAGTACGACCAGCTACGGGTTTTTACCACTTCAACACTCCAGAGGTGCACATGAACACTCAATGGTCCTGTAGGGAAGATGGCTGTGGCATGACCTGCATCATGTCCCATCGCAGCAGACATGGCACATGACTGGCTTGGGTGAGATGGGGTCATCTTGGGGTGTCATGTTACAATGAGATGAATGGAAGGAACGCTCCTTACAACCAAAAGAAGACAGGGTCTTTCTTATCAGCCAGGAGCTATTTTTATACACGGGACTAAAAGCGATAGTTTGGGCCGAGCAGTAGTAACCGCGTGGCTTTTTTACACTGCTACTCTGAAGTGTCGAGTCACCGGTTCAACTATACATAGCTATACAAAGATGGGAAAAAAACAGTATGGGAAGAGTTCAGATAGTCCTCTAACATGTGGCATCCAATAGTGCAACTCCTAAACTAGCCGGTGATTCTTTCCCAGTCTTTCATGAGCCTAAAAAATGGATTGCACCCACAGCAAACAACTGAGGACGAAGAACGCTACTGGCTCCCGTTTCAGCGCAGATACAAAACCGCCGTCCCCAGCAATCTTACCACCTCTATTATGTCATTATATTTCAGTGATGTTAAATATTGCAAAGCGACGTGCAGCATCACAAGCTGCACAACAGCTAAAAATACTTAACTGCCAATCCTTTGTAAAGATAGGTATAACTCTGTTTTATATATATTAGGGCTGTCATTCTATTAAAATATTTAATCGCATGATTGTCCATAGTTAATTGTTATTAATTGCAAATTAATCACACATTTTTTATCTGTTCAAAATGTACCTTAAAGGGAGATTTGTCAAGTATTTAATACTCAAATATGCTTGCTTTATGCAAATGTATGTATATATTTATCATTGGAAATCAATTAACAACAAAAAACAGTGACACATACCCACGTAACCCTCACAGGTACATATAGGTACATTTAGCATAAAAGACATGATCAAATCATAACAAAATGCAGCCCAACAGGCAACAACAGCTGTCAGTGTGCTGACTTGACTATGACTTGTCCCAAACTGCACGTGATTATCATAAAGTGGGCATGTCTGTAAAGGGGAGACTCTTGGGTACCCATAGAACCCATTTTCATTCAGGTATCTTGAATGGATTCCTTAGGTTTTCCAGTTTCATATGACTCCACTCTGGCTTTAAAACCCGCTGAGCCCTCTGAAAGCTCGATCGCAGTAATGCGTTAAAGAAATAAGTGGCAATTAAAACGAATTTGCGTTATCGCGTTAACTTTGACAGCCCTGATATATATACATACAGTTAGTAGTATTCATGTAGTTTAGAATGAGAGGGAGATATCATATATTACCAATGATATTATTTTTTTTGACTGATATTGAATATCTGATTTGCCTCGCAGCGGTCAAAGCAGTCAATAATATTGAGCCAAAGTTCATAATTATGTAGCCACTCCTCAGGTCAAACCAATACAGCCCTGCGATTCAAGTCACCATAAAATCTGCAACAAAACGTTCTGCTGGTTTGCTTGTTGGTCATTCTAAATGACTTCTAGTCATTTAACACTGATATTGCTGGATGTATGAGCCAGAAGACCATTCCACTTTGTAGATATTTGGGGTTGTTTTAAAGGTTGTTAGGCAAATCTTCACAGCAACAACACACAGGACGGAGTAAGAATTAAAAGTCACAGCAAACCAAAGACACAAGTCAGGACAGAGTGCAAAGTGAAGTCACAGTGAGTATATCGAGTGTGAAAAGGGTAATGTTAAGACACAGCAAGGAGCTCAAGCCAAATGGAGGAGAGAAAATAGGGAGGTTCAAAACAAAAACAAGAGTTGAGTTAGATACCTGATGTAAAAATCAAAATACAAACTTCTTTTCCTTGAATGCAAATCAAAGGGGAAAGGGGGAAGAAGGAATGCAACAGTGTTAAAACTGTGTGTTGTGTTTAGTACCTGCGGACCAATAGGAAGCCACTCTTACAAAGGGGGGAAGGGTTTGGTCAAACCTCAGAGAGAAAACCAACAAATGCACACAGAAACTAGTGTGTGTGTTTTATTAATGTATGTGCGTGATTGCATGCATACGCATTTAACTCTCATCCTACCAACCTATTTAACATACAAGGACTACCGACTGGAGTCCCTGGGGACCCAAGAATAAACTACTGCAAGGAACAACCATCATAGCAAAATGTTAACTTATTTCTTCTCAAAACATTATTAGTTATGTAATTAATGTCAGAAAAAAACAGATTATTATTATTTTAGGAAAATAGACAGAGCACATGAGGACATGAGGTCGGTCTTTATTCTCGACTATTTGATAGTGACAGTGATAGAAGAGGGGGAGAGAGAGAGAGAGAGAGAGAGAGAGAGAGAGGGGATGACATGGGGCTGCAGGTCGACTTTTGCTCTCTGTTGAAAAAAACGATCCCCTCGTTGGATGAGGCTGCATTTGAGATGGAGTTAATTGATTTCCAAACAACCTCCCTGGTCAGCGATACGCTCAGAAGTGCGGCGTCTGGGAGTGCCTTTTGGGTGGCATGCTCAGAGGAGTACAGCACGATCAAGAGTATTTTATGTGCTGACAATGTTCCCTTCAACCCAGGGCTGGTGCGTCCATATAGGCAAACTAGGCAACTGCTTAGGGCAGCACTTTGGCAAGGGCGGCAAAATGTGGGCTAACTATTCGGTACTCCTTTTTGTTGAAATCTGCTCTGTCATTTTCATCGTGAACATGACGAACTGTGACTAGTGTTCCAGCTCACCTTAGCTTGCCTGGCCGATAAAAAAACTTGAGAACTGCGAATTAAAGTGACGTCCATATCACCAGACATCCCAAAAGAATTGTGACCGATGGGAGATGCCAGTTTTCACATTAAGTGAGTACTAAGCCTGTCTTTATTGTATTTTATTTGTACTGTAAAAGAACAAACTTTCTCACACTTTTTATTTTGTATGCAAAATCGCTAAAGAGGAGATTCAGCATCTGATTGAGGGGCCCGGCAGGCTCCATGTCACCGGAGAAAAACTAAATCGATGATATGTAAAACATTGTCATTGTGTGGGACATATGCTTGAACACAATAAGCACCATCACCCGTCAAAATACCACGTTTAAACATCTTCCTCATGCAGTTTAACTGATGATCAGTTGTAGTTATATTTGTTCTGGGGCTTGTTTTTAATGAAAAATACACATACTGAACATTGATATCAGTACTCCAAGTTAGAAATCATGCTAAAAACGAGCACAAAGAAGCACAAAAACATGCATACACATACACAAACATATTCACTACATGATGCTCAAATACTCAAAGTTACTTTACCTCTTCTGTTTGTAGGTGAGCATTGCTTCTGAGATGGGGAACTGGTGGGACACGTTGGCACCGACCAGATACTGAACGACTCGTCCTGCTACATCTATGTTGTCTGCAGGGAGCAGCGAGACAGATTGTTAACAACATGCCTCTCCTGTTTCATGTCTGACTAACAAGCTGCAAGACAACTGATGCAAATGCTAATTTTCACATACAGCAGATCGCTAGAAGACTGTGCATTAATCATTTTTCATTCCACTGAATTAAGGAGGGGGGGGGGGGGGGGGGGTGTCGAGTGTAAGATGTCATTAAGAAACGTGGGTGAAGTCAGCCATACGACCAACAAGATGAATTGCGTGTCAAACAGAAGGCCTGTGGGCCACATGCAGCCAAACTACATTTTTGCCAACTTAAAAATGTGGAAACACCGGCTGATTTCTAATGTCAACATATTTTGACCTATTGCCTCTCTGCAGTTTAAACTAAGTCTCCTTGTGAAAGAAAGCACTCACAGCCTTTCCTATCCAAACACTGCCTTTTGTGCTGTGATGGCAGCTTATGTCAAGGATAAAAGAATAAAGGAAAAAGATTATCCTTTTTTTAGATGTTTTATTTTTTTCTTGGAAACTCCTTTTGAGATGATTCAACATGTTGTGTGGGACTGCAACTCTTGCACCCATGGGGTGTTAATTAAGTGAATTAATAGGTGGGGATTGGTGAGGATTATCGGGCTTGTCTGGGCAGAACAAGTGAGAATTGAGAAAAAGGGATGGGAAACTTAAACATAGATGTGTGTGCCTGCCAGCAAACAATTACAAGACTTACAAAGTGCAATTTTGACAGTCTTTGGGGTAAATATCTGAGTCAGACTTCTGACAGCCTGCTGGTCTTCTTAAGCAGCAGCAGACCGTTTACAGAGAGGAGGAGGAGTAGTGCCATTATCTAGAGCCATTCGCTACACTGCAGCAGGCTGTAGCTGTCTTTTGCAATTGGAGGAAAATCTCTTCTTTCCATCCATCAGCCCCTGACCCATGGTCTGACCCCATTTCGTTCCCTTTCAAGTTGGCTGAACATTAGACACGCAGACTTGCTTTGTAGCCAGACACCAGAGCGATGCATCCTAACCTGAGGCGGGCCGTTCCGTCCTGCAGAACAGCTCCCTCCACGCAGTGTCCATAAAGATGCTGTTGAACCTGCTGTCAAAGGAGGCCACATACTTTGCCAGGGGATGAGAACCTATGCAGGAGAGCAGAGAAAAAGTATAAAACAATGCTAACAAAATATGTAGCATGTTAGGCTGGTATTAAGTATTAATCCTGGATGACAGACTTACCTATGGGGATCACCAGGAAGCGTATGTAACTGAGCCAGTCAGGCGTCTTGTTGGCCAGCTGCTCCACAAAGAACCTCAGGATGGTGCTGAGGTAACTCTGGTCGCCTGCCACGGCCACCTTCATCGTCGGTGGTGTCTGTGCATTGCAGTTACAGCTGCAAGGGTTAAGATGAGGAGAGGAGGCATGAGTAATTAAGTGAAAGAGAGAAATCATGAAAGATGTGGGTCAGAGAGAGTGTATGAGAGAATTTACAGCTGTCAGAAGATTTATATCTCCTGGTTTAAAACCGGTCTTACTTTTAATTGAGAGCCAGATTATGTCATGTTACAATTTGTAATACCAGGTACTTGCAAGTATCTGCAAGTCTTTCTGAAGTTAAACCGAATATTGCAACAGCTTTTAGATCATAATTCTACAATGACAGACAGAAGAACAATTTCATTTTTAAAATGAGTCTTTAAAAAAAGAAACTCAAGTCCACTCAACTCAGTTTAGCTGGGTTGATTAAATGCTCAAAAAGGCATTAAACCCAAATTTTTTTTCCACAATTTTACATCTTACATGTAAATACGTGCTGTAAGATATTTAAGTAGTTTTAAGGAGTGTCTTAAGGAATTTGTATGTAAATGCTTCAGGATTTGAGACATTATGAAGTAAGATGATAATGTTCAATAGCAGAACAGGACCGTGGGTTTTAAAATGTCCATTTACAAAGTGACAACGTTTAAGGAAAAACCCTGCAGCCAGCTAAAGCAGCGACACCACATGACACGGCCCCAGCTGGAGTAAACAGGTTTACTGAGGAGCAGGTGTGTAAAGAGTGGAAAAAGTTGCAGTTCAGCTGGATTAAAGAGAAAACAGGTTTAACAGAAGCAGCGTAGCAGACTGAGACAGCCTCAGTCTCCCACTGACATGACATCCTGAGGAGACGGCAGCCGAGCAGATGGATCCAAGAGAGAGAGAGAAGAAGGCTGAACTTCAGCTTTTCATGAGAAAACAGGCACATTCTGATAGAATGGGTTCATGGACAGAGGGCGCTTCAGCAGCGTGAGCGATAGCGTCCTGCAATTATCTTGCAGCGAGCCACCATAAACATACATAGTTTAGCGAGATAACAGGCAGCAAGATCACACTTTCCGGTGTCATTCAACCAATGCATGTGTATGTATGTATGCGACTCACAATCTCTGGATGCGAGTAACGATGGTGTTGAAGGCAGCCTGAACATCGGCAGCAGAGCAGGTGGACACAATGGGCTGGCCCTGTTCATGGAGCAACTCCGATACATACTGCACAGAAACACACATGAGAGGGACACGATGAGTTAATGGGTATGCAAGAGGCAGGGTTGATCGGGTTGGAAAGTAAGCAGGAAAAACATGCTACTGTGGTACAACAGTATATTTTGTATTTTTGCAATAATGTCAGGAAATGCTTGTCGCAAGTAAGCTCTATCCTGTCTGACCCAAGAATGTCTACTGTATATATGAAGAGATGAAAAACACGCACCTGTCCTTGCCACTCCATGGTGTTGATGAGGATGATGCTCTCTGGCAGGCGTTCGTCAGAGATGAGGATCTGGTTCAGCTGGTCATACACAGACTTCCTAGGAACCTTTGAGACAAATGAGAAGCAGAGAGTCTGAGCACATTTCCACTGGACTAAAAGAATATGTAAAGAATAGGGCTGTCAAAGTCAACGCGATAATAAGGCGTTAACGCAATTTTGTTTTAACGCCACTAATTTCTTTAACACATTTGCGCAACTTGCAATTTTTAGGTTGTAGCAGGCTCAGTTTTAAAAGTAGAGTGAATGAATATGAAACTAGAAAACCTAAGAACTCCATTGGTACCAACCATGTCATACTAGATTGTGGCGAAGGAGGCTAAATAACGCTCCAAACTTGCGCTAAATTTTGGCGAGGAAAAACTGGCATGGCCAAATTAAAAGGGGTCCCTTGACCTCAAGATATGTATATGAAAACAATCATAAGATTAATCGAGATTAAATATTTTAATCGATTGATAGCCCTAATAAAGAACACTGCAGCTTGATATTACATCTTGCGAGGTGTTTACCTGTGCTATGAGTCGTGAGTCTGGTGAGCACTCGCTCTCCATGCTGCTGGTCCTGTCGCTCTGGGCCTTGGAGTTCTGTCTGTCTTTCATGGAGGTGCTGCGAGGACGCCTCTGCAGCCTGTTCTCCACTTTACTGAGGAGGAGACGAAAACACAAGGAGCTCAATGTACACGACAGACAGAGCAGGGAACCGAATCAACTGGGCTCAGATGTTAACGGTTTCATAAAAATTGTTGAGGAAACACCCATTCCAAAATCTTAAGTATCTTGTGCACATACTTGACATTATCTTTTGTGCATGTTTGCAGATGTAGTGATCAGCAGTGTACCTGGGAGACATGTGGTTTTGGGACTCCGTCTTGCAGAGCTTGCCAACAGTGCTGGTCATCCGTTCAGTGTTGACATCCCAGCTGCTCACCTCCCCCGGCCCTGGTCCGCTGTCGTCAGTCTCTGGCTCCTGAACCAAAAAGGGAGGGAGCAAAGAGGACAATGCTGATGTTTATCGTACAACACTGTCACGTCCCATCTACTGCTACATCAGTGTCTCTCGCAGGTTCTGGCACATTCTGTATTCTTTCTGTGCATTAGTGTGTGGTGCATCCGCAGCCAGCATTTTAAGAGCAAGAGCTGAAGTGGGGAGGGAGGTAGAGAGGTGCTGGCCTGGTGACTAATTGAGCTGAGCTGTTGAGGTTGGAGATAATGATGCGAGCCCACCATGACGGACGAAAAAAGTAGTGGTCTCTTAGCAGGAGGCTGCGGTTCCTGCAGTTTTTTAGATATTCAGATTGAGCTGGGTTAGTGGAGCGGTGCGACGAGCCGGCAGCCGCGGCGCTCAGAGGGGGAGCTGAACAACGTTAGACTGACCCGACAGCACAACAACAAACACAAACACCCCTCTTTCGATCCTCATCAGTCAGGATTTATCCAACATTGGGCTGCCTTGTCTGCTCTACTGATCCATAATGGATGACTGTGCTGTTTGGTTTGCCAGCCCTTGCATACTCCCTCCCTCTTTGCTTTTTCCTGGAAAACAACAAAGACCCATGGGAGGTAAGGGCACTCAAGTGGAGAGGGTAGGGAAGAATCGGAGAAAGAGATGCTCAAGGGAGATTTAGTTAAAAACAAACAAACACAAAAAAGGTAAAACTACTGCTGTTCCAAACACATACCCCGACAGTTGTATCTGTGATGCTGTCATCTTGATAACGGGCCCCTTGCACTTTACATCTGTCCACGGTCAGAAAGTCTCCACTCTGCAGGGTAAACACACACACACATACACACACACACACACACACACACACACACACACACATTAGACCATTTTAACCATTGAGGGCACTTCTCTGGTGAACATAAATGACAAAATGTCACAGCTCCTTACGGGGGTGCTATGCTCCATCTGCTCAGGTCAAGATTGACCACTCTTAAGAAGCGTAGCTGGCCAATTTCACAGTGGCAGCTCCACACAGTCGAGCTTGGTGGCGATGGCAGAGCTGGCGAGAATAAATATCTCTAAAAGCATCTATATGTTTCAGTACGGCTGCCTACTAACACACGAACCCCCAAAAGAATCACTGACACACTTGTGTGCTCAAGTTTGTGTGACTGAAAGTGTTTAAGTGCATCTTGCAACATCGAGCTTCATTAATTTCAATATTAGATCAAAGACTTTCCATTTTGCCTGCAAGACGCGTTTATGAAGTTCGACTGGAGACATTTATTGAGCAAAATGGAGGGCTATAGCAGTCTGAAATGCTCCGGGCTGTTTTATTACAGGCTAAAATGGATTCCCAGATATTTATAAACAGCACTCCCTCTCTAACCATCAGACTCAACATGTCTCTCTCGCTCTCTCTCTCTCTCGTTCTCTGTCCTTGTTGTTTCCAATGGGCCATAAATCTAAGAGTTCAGGGATTGCTCCATGCAATCTTCTCTCTCGAGCATATTTGTGTCTGTGTGTGTGTGTGTGTGTGTGTGTGTGTGTGTGTGTGTGTGTGTTGATGGTGGTGGAGAGGTCATTCTGTGTCGGTCCCTATAAATACTAGAGGGCTGTAGGGGTGAAGAGGGTAAGGACTGCAGGCCCTCCGATCCTCTTCTGCAGGGGTGGGAGCTGCATTGCGCTCATGCTCAGAATATCTTGCCCGTAGTATCATGGTTCCTGGGAATCCCTGAGCCACAATAAGCACAGAGGACTGCCAGACATTTAAACACTGCCCAGGGGCAAGTCCTTTACGTAACACTGTTTACAAAAAGAGCCTCTCCAGCGGCCGAGAGGAAGACCTTAATTGGTAAACAGCGGGGCTGAAAGGCATCTGACGGGTTTTTTTAATAGAGTGTCTGGTGATCAACTTACAGGACACGACAGCTCTCTCTGCTGGCTTTTTTGGCTGTGTATGCTTCCAATTTCTGTCTGGGAGCTGGAGTGAGACATCCCTTCAAAAAACGGCCTGAAAACAGAAACAAATATTTGAATTAAAGAAAATTAACAACTTGGAAAAAAATGCTTTTCTTCACCTATTTGTTTGGGGCAGTTCCATTTGAAGGCGCAGGTGCAACTGTAGATATGTTGTAAGTACTTTAGGGCTGTCAAACATTTAAAATATTTAATCGTATGATTGTCCATAGTTAATTGCACATTTTTTATCTGTTCAAAATGTACCTTAAAGGGAGATTTTTCAAGTATTTAATACTCTTATCAACATGGGAGTGAGCAAATATGCTGCTTTATGCAAATGTATGTATATATTTATTATTGGAAATCAACTAACAACACATAACAATGACAAATATTGTCCAGAAACCCTCACAGGTACTGCATTTAGCATAAAAATTATGCTCATATCATAACATGGCAAACTCAATTTATCGCAAGTGTAAGCGTTATTTAGGCTAACCGCGTTTTTATCGGATTAGCTTTGACAGCCCTAAAATACTTACAGTATTATTTTATTTTTTAATTTTGGAAATCCCACTAAAACTATAAACAAGGTGTAAAAAATTCTAAATCTAGAAATATGTGATCATTTATGAAAAGATGGCCTCTGAGGGACGGGGGTGAGTCCAGACATACTTGAGTTTGGGCTTGGGCGTGCTCAGGACGCTCTCGTTGTCCTCCATCTCTGGCCCACTGTCACTCTGATTGTACACCTCCAGACTGTCGTAGAGTAAGTCCAGATCCTCCTCCACTTCCTGGGTCTGGTCAACTGGGTCAGAGTCCAGGACCTGCCGCACAGCATAGACACATCATCAACACATCAGTACACTGTAATCAGGGATTTGTAAACATGGCCATTGAGTAAATAAGTGTAGGGAGTGACTGGTGCTGTGCATTAACTAATCACTTTCACAGCTGGGCTAATGGAGCTTAAAGAATGAAGGTGAACACTGAAGGCTGTAAAATGAGAAAATCTATGCTATAAATACACCCCTGCCTTGGTCCTAAGCAGGCCAATTAAAAGGTAAGTGAGTGCTAGAGGAGAGCTAAGGTGCTGAGCCTTGATCTGCCAGCTGCACAGTGGGGATGTATATCATAGGAACTGCACACAGACAGGCTTGTGGACTAATCAGGTGATTAATGCCACTCCATAAGTGCAGAAGCTGGCAGGGAGCAGATAAACACAGTCTGTCCCCTTTCCTCTTCCCGGCTATGTATTTATAGAGCTGTAGCCCTGCACACTCCCCGGCCACAAGGAAGGGATTAGAGACAGGGGACGTGATAAAAGATCATCGGGCCACCTGGAGCTTCCAGAAGCATCCAGCAAAACACAACTCGGATAGCCTAGAGGCTCTTGTAAGCATCACTAGGTTAAATCACTCACACAAGTGCCTTAGTCCACTTTTTTAAGGTACATATAAACCTAAAGGGATGAGTAAAAAGGCAGAGCAAATCCTCATCCCGTCTGAAAACCTGTATAGTTAAAAATAGACTTAATCTTTTATCTTTTAATCTTTTATACATCTTTCTTGTTGTTATCTATGGAGTGTTTTTGACGTCAGAAAGTAGAAGAAAGAGGAGAAACGAGGCAATGGATATCTCAATTATTCCAATAGATTTCACAGTTCAATAGGAATTATTATCATTATAATGACCTAACACAGATTATGTACTAATGGACATCTAGGGGTTGTTGCACACAAATGGTCGACTTCCTGCTGATGACCTGATTACAAGCTATTATGTAGAATCCGCGGAAACATTTATTCGAAAAGGACTTGAGAGAAGAAAAGCAAACCTAAACAGGACAAGCATACGAGCCGACATTTATCACTAGATTAAGTGGTGGAGAATAAGGTTGTTAATGGATTCCGCATACGGATCGCCGCTAATGGAAATGTATGAATCATACATCCATGAGCACAGAGGTAATACAGCCTAGCACCGTAATGATGCTTGTACCTCTGTTGTTGTGGTGTTGATTTCCTCACAGGCGATTCTTCTCCAGTCAGGAGCACATTACACGCAGCAATATGCTGTTCAGACAGTCAATACTGAGATTGTTTTCTCCTGCCCCGAGGCCAGTTTAATAACTGATATGTTTCACAGCTGACTTACTAAAAGCTTCATAACAGAAGGACTGAGAAATCCCAGGCGTGTGCACTGAGAAGGATGCTGTACCCCTCTAAAATTCCCCACATCATTTGCTTTGACATTGAACATCTTCTCCAGGGTGTCAATCAAAAAAAAGGTCAATTATTCTTTTCACACTCACCTCATCTGTTACCTTGAACCTCTTCAGCAAGGCCACAAACTTCTGCTTGAAGTTAGGTTGCTGTAACAGATAAAAAAAACACGTAATTATGAGAAAAAGAACCCCCTGAAAAGGGAATAACTGTCATCATTAAATACGCATGACAGCTGGGCTCGGGTTTATGAGTTCTCCCAGTAGCTGTCCACTGGATTACTCATTCACCGCCACTCTATGTAAAGACCATTATAATCAGTCCAGCGAACCCACAGTGTTCATTTACGTGCTCATCCACATCGTCCTAATGGCTCGGACAAATGGAACACAGTGTGTGCTTTTCCTTAAAAAGCTTGTACGACAGCAAACACAGGTCTTGAGTTATTCTCACAGTCAATGATTGGCAAGCATAAAACTCCATGTGGTGGAAAACTAACCCTGGTCATGGAGGTGGTTCGGATCATTTTCCTCCGGGCTTTCTTGGGCTTCCTGACCTCGTCATCTTCATCATAAAGATCCTGAAATACAGAGAGGATGGATGAAATATCTGAAATCTCAACATAATAGTGCCCCTACATTACTACCTAACTCACCCACCAAATGACCATTTGTATATCAATTATTCACCCCGTCTCATTTATCCAGTCGTATGCTCAGTACTTCCCAAACACATGCATCTTCGCTAAAACCTCACTATGTAAAACACTTCCTAAACAGACTCACACTTGAGCAGGCGCGCTACTTGTCCGTGCAAGCGTTTAAAATATTAAGGTTTTAGCAAAGTAGCATATGTTTGGGAAGTAGTGAGCGTACGACTGAAATGAGACTTGGATTATACTGCACGAGTTGTGTGAGAGTTTGTAAACAGATGTTTTGATATAATTTTGC
Organism: Adelosebastes latens; assembly: GCA_916700685.1. Classification (NCBI taxonomy): domain Eukaryota; kingdom Metazoa; phylum Chordata; class Actinopteri; order Perciformes; family Sebastidae; genus Adelosebastes; species Adelosebastes latens. The sequence goes on along the minus strand of CAKAKR010035912.1, from coordinate 85,110 downwards.
TGTTGTTGACCCTTACCCCCATTTACTTCAATTCATCAAGACTTTTCTCAGTTCTTGATTCTACGTTCACCGTGGAGGCACGCGAGAAAAACGTTTTCTTCACAAATTCAAGGTAATACAGGGTGAGTAATTGATATACAAATGATCATTTTGTGGGTCAAGTATTCCTTTAAGCTAAATTTAGACAATTCCTTATTATACAAATCAAAAACTCTGAAAGGACAACTGCTTTTTTCTTATATAACATTACTAGTATACTATGCAACAGCATTTCAGTATGACAAGTATCGTAGTAGTAGATTATTTTGTTTAGCCATATGAGATTTTATTCATTGACTTCCTTATATGTATTTAATTTCGCCGGGTACTGCAGATTAGGTTACACCTTAGCATTTTCTGGCACTGACCTGGCCATGAACTGCGTCATCGCTGGCTTCCTGCTCTGACGAGTAGCTGTCATCGTCCTCCTCGGAATAGTTATCCATGTCTGGGGAGCGGTCTGGAGGTAGGCAAGCACAGAAAAAAACATCAAATACAGGGACACATTATATTGGGAAGCATTACATATATACAGATTAAAATTTGCAGGTTTCCCACAGACACATCTTTTTAAAACTTGGGCTGAGAGTAATGGGGTTTACGTGGCGAATGAATGAATTCCAAGGTCACTGCCTCACTAGTGCTCTGCTGAAATTGTCTTTTAGAATAAAGATAGACTACGGGAAAACAAGCCTCCTGAGCTCAATAAGAAACATTGTTCTTATAGTGCTATTTGAATGCAAACGGTGTTAAACATAAAAACAGTATAATTCTCTTCAGTGTATTGTTTTTTTTTTTTCCACAAATCAGTTTGAGCCCCAAAGACCATTTTCCATCTGGCGTGGATAAAGTTGCTTCATTTCCTGTCCTACTCTACAGAGTTCATCAGTAATGAATTGCTTTGACTACTCGGCAAGAATAATGAACAGAAACTGGGGTAATGCAAAAACATTTTCTGCGCACACAATTAAATGCTGAATGTGCTTGCTGAAATGTAATGAAAGTCTTATTATATGTAAATTAGATTGGGGAGCTCTTTTTTTGTGATCCGTGTCTCACATTCTGATTAAATTTTAATGACATTTCAGTGGTTGAAGATTTACTATTGTTTAATGTCAGATTTTATTGGGTTGAACAGCCAAATTCCTAAAAAGGCAGATTTTACTGCGTGTTTGACAGCTGAGGACAGATGAGACGATGGAGGATCTTTTTTTCTTAACTTCTTTTTGCCTGTAAGACATCCTGTTCTATGCTCTTAGATGGGATGGATGTTATTAAGGATCACTGCAGAGGAGAAAGGCGAAAGATAAACATCTTTCCTTCCCTCGGAGTGACACTAGTATAATACTTGGTGCATGAGCTCATCTGTTATGTTTGAGCGGCCTCCTTAATAACATCCAGAACAGCGAGGGATCAGCATCAGCAGGATGGAGGCGTGGAGTCCGAGCAGGGCCCGGTATTTCTCCCCGTCCAGAATTAGAGCAGTGTAAGGTAATAGGCCCTAAATCTGTTCAACTCTCAAATCAACATTACAACCATAGCTGAAGAGAATAACATATCACTGGCCATAGGTTGGGATTAATGGAGTTCATTCTGTGCTCGGTCAGGAAATAGGAGCCATGTGGAAGGAGGGAAGAGGGAGGCCTTGGCAGGGAGGGCTGGCTCCAGGGTGGAGGCTGAAATTACAGTCAGGATATGACCGGGCAGCGTTGGTACAGGCCTGTCTAACAGGCGCACGTAGGGGGGCGGGAGGTGGACATGCTCACCTGAGGTTTTGGTCTTGCGGCCAGCCTGGCCGCTACCGTCCTCGTGGTCGATGGGCTGGCTGGACAGAGAGTACACGCTGATCTCCGCCACACGCACTGGCGCCTCCTTCACGTTGTTATGGAGACCCAGAATCTGTCCTCCGTCTGTCGGGTGTTGCATCACCTGGACATAGGAAGATTAACAGCCATTGATTTTAAGAATCCATTCAAATACAAAATGGGCTCTAAACCAGTTTATACAAGACTCTCTGTTTTATTGTATCCCTCCCCCGCAATGTTCCTGATAATAATATCTTTTCTTGAATAAATGCAACACAAGACTTCATCCGTCTAAACATCAAGTCCTCTTTAGCTGAGATGCCTTCATGTCTTGTACAATTCCCACGTCTATCAATCACTCTGTAGAGCCATCTCGAAGCAGATGGAACAAATAATATTTCTTCAACAGGCAGGCAGGATGGAAGAATTTTATCTCTTTTTACTGAGCCAACAATGATACAACAGAGATTGACATGGCTTCTGTTACACTGTTTTATGCCCGCAGATTTACCGCCTGATTACAAGATGACAGCTATGCTATCTCCAAGTAACTCTTGAGTAGCACAATGCTGCTTTTCCATTCTGAAGGTCTAAATGAACCGAGCCAATGTGCTCATACCATCCAGTCAAACACAGGGGTGTAACTGTACGTGTATTCGTATTGAGTCATTCGGTACAAGACGTTTGGTTCGGTAAACGACATCCTTTTGGTACGCTCTGTGACCCAAACAGCTGTTTATGTCTACCACACGCGGAACAGAAACTCGCAGGCAGCGCACCAGTTGTTCTCTATCAGCCGTGGCAGCGCTGTAACATTAGTTCGCCAGGTTAATCAAGCTCAATGGGCAACGATTTGTGTCAAACTGTATGCTGACATTGTTAAACTGAAGTCGGGTATATCTGTGGATACATTTCAAACATTTAATTTATGACGGCATCACCCGAACGGTTTGATTTGTAGAACGAAATAAAAACAGAGTGGACGGCGAGTCCTTGTCCCCACAGCGTTCAGGCTGCCTCCCACTGCAGATTTGCACCGTTCCAAAGTGATAACCAATGCTATTAGAGTGTTTGTCGATGCATACGCATACGCATACGCAATGCAACCACACCTGATCGTAAACAATAGAGAATTAAAGCATATGGTCAAAGTGTTTTGAGCCCCACTACAATGTGCCTTCACGTGTGCTTTTTAGTGAGTCTGTTGTGCCTGACCTATTCCCAGTTCAGGAAACATCAACAGGTCAGAGTCTTATGATGGAGCATTATAGAATCAGAAATACTTTATTGATCCCTGGGGAAAAAATGGGTTAAATTTACATTACATTACAGACATTTCTCTTATTTAGTTTTGTTATTTATTCTTTTTATTGACAATATGCCAGTATTTGAGTGCCTTGATTAGGGTTGCATTGGGTATCAGCCTATACCAAGTACCGATTCGATACCAGTGTTTATTTAATAAGCTCTATGCCTCACTGTGTGGAAGTGACTGGAATCATTCTTTTATGTGTAAAGAAACATCTGGCTTGACTGACCATGGCTTTCATAACTTTGTAAAACAAAATGTAACAAATAAATAAATGGATATAAATTTACTGAATTGTATTAAAATATTAAACATTGGCAACTTGGTAAAACATCTTCAAAATTAACTGAAATTACAGTTCAAGTGTAAACCTTTTTTAATGCAATTGGTCAAAACTTAAACAGGAATTAAAATTCCAGTATATAATGTATATAGTATACAAACATAGAATTTAATTGAATAGATCGGCCCCATTGTCACCGATACCTGATCCAGCTATTTGAGTCAGCATCGGCCCGATATCCGATCCGGTATCAGTATCGTTGCATCCCTAGCCTTAACTGTTAAAGCAAAAATCATGGCCAATGAGCAATTGTTGAGTGTTTATAGTTTTCAAAATAAATGAAAAAATAAAGATATTTTCTGCGTTTTCTTTGTTTTCGATATTGTATCGAAAATGTGCCGAACCCAAAACCAAGGTACATACCGAACCGTGAATTTTGTGTACCGTTACACCCCTAGTCAAACAGTATAACACAGATAAACTGTTTTGAATCAGATGAGAAGGGATGAGCTTTCGTCCTAAACTGTATCTGGGGGGGTACTTCCAACATTTCACATGATGAATAGCTGTACAGGGAATAGGCTCATTTTGCTCAAACGCTGGCAGGGGTGCTCTCGAAACGCTGCATGTAAAGTCCAATAAGTGACTTCTTCCCACATAATGCCTCGATAGATTCAGAATGAGAGCACGAGAGAGTTTACTCTATAGCAAATGACAACATAATTACCCAACAGGATCCAATAATGGCCAATCTAGCTTTATTCATGGACGTCTGTGGGTTGTTTTACTGCAGCAAGCACCAAAACAGCACAGCAGTTGAGTGTTATTTTAAAATGCAACAAAGCATTAGTCTTGTTTTCAGATGTCAGTCAATTCCTGTCCTGGGGCAACTGGTGGAAAGTCACTGAGCATGAAAGGGGGCATTACAAATAAGCGTGACTCTCAATATCTCTGTTGAAATCTCTGTCTTGATCTCGATTTCTCTCACGTACAAACACCAAACTAATTATGTCCTGAACAAGGCATTTTTATTAGGGATGCACGATATGGATTTTTTTCAGCCAATACCGATTACAGATAATTACCTGCTTCTCATGCCCAATAAGATAACCAATAATTTCCCATTTTTGTATTTTAAAAAGAAGTTCATAACCTGTAGTTTATTACGCACACCTGAGGGTGCATGGTTTAATATTCCATATAGCACTGACCTAACCAAATCTAACTTACATCCCTAATGTTAACACAGCAAAACAAAGAAAAAACAAAAAAACAAGCCAAATCAGACATGTCATCATATTTAACATAAGCAATTTGCCTTTGATTTATCGGCTATAATTTCATTATCGGAATAATACATATTTTTACCATTATCGTACGATAATTTATCGGACTGATATATATCGTGCATCCCTAATTTTAGTTGATCTGTATCTGCTATATAAAGCCCACTTTCTAATCCTTTGTTTATTGCAATCCACAGTAATAAGCCAGTCATCAAAAATCCCCCACTGTGTTAAAACACTGGAACACATTGGTTCTGCACAGTGTCGCAAGTGAATGACCGACAGAGTGGCCCAATTAACAGCAGCCAGTCGTTTCAATGTGTGATATCCACACTGACAACAGGCCAAAGCAAAAAGCAAAGATGGCATCTTGATGGCCCGGTGGCCAAACACACAGTCTGACGTAACTGCAAAGTCCCCGCTGCGTGTCCAGCTGAGGGCTGTGCTGGCTGTACTCAACATTAAATGACTCGGATCAGGACAAAAAAAACTTAAATCGTACATCTCTACATCAAACAAGCATCCACAAGTGGCATAATATCAGCTCCTAGTCCATTATTACTGCACAGCATGGCTGAATGCACCGTTTCCAGAAAAGTGCATATGAAGCCAGCTCCAGATGGCCCATAATCTCACACAGCAGTATGTGTGATGACCATGAGTCATCTCAAATGATGTGTAACGCAGGAGGCCCTCTCTCCGGCAAACCAAGACACTAATAGCCATCACTGTCAGAGAAGAGCAGAACGCAATCACAAGCTCAGAGCAAAATGATATGTTCCTCAAGAGAAATTAACTGGCTGACAATGAAACATGAAACGAAGTGATTGAAAGCGATGCCCCAGTTGAACACTATACGGTACCTCGGCCATATTGATAACTCCAACAGCCAAAGTTTTGTAGCCCAGGATGGTTCGATTCTTGTAGCGTTTCCTCCTCTGCAGCATAATCTGCAGTCGGTTGGCATCCCTCTTCAGAAAATGGGGGTACTGAAAATGACAAATATAAAGTCAGATAAATAATGCAGACCACGTTATATATTCATCAGCCTTTAGATGGAAACCCACGTGCAGACTTGTTTCAAAGATTGTTTTTGTTACTCCATAAGAAAACGAATTCTTCAGTGGTGACCTGGCGTGTTGTGTCTGTATTCAGCTCGTAAATAACATTTTTAACCATACAACTGAAATAACAAAACAAAATTGCATATATTCACTCGTGCTGACTCAAGATTTCAGTGTCCTTCAGTGCCTTTAGAAGCCATGATGCCCACTTTTTCTTTAGACAGTCTGTACAAGGAATTTCTTTTTGGGTTTGAATGAGTTCTCAGATGCTATTTATTTCTAAACAAAGTATTTTCTGACTGACTTGATGGATTTCATTGCATCACCTGGCAACTGCTTATCTGTGTAACCATGGATTATTGCCACTAAATGCAGCATAGGGTGTGGCCAGGTCATATTATCAATGCCACATCTCCAGTGTTTCACCAGCCGGTGTGCTCCTTACAATCCTTTTGGCTATCTTAGAGCGCTTTCACAAGCCATAGTCTGTTTGGCTAGTCCAAATCAGAGTGAAATTGATACTTTTGGTTCATTTCTATTTAGTCTGGTTTGGTTTCACGGTGCACAAATTAAAGCAGACCAAATATAAAAATAAGGGGCGTGTGCGGAGGAGTGAATTTATCTTTTTCCTCTCGAGAGCTGCCACTTCTATGCAGGGAATCACAGACTTTGATATATTGCTGTAGAAGAGTTTTCCCTTCGACTCGGCACTGATCGACTGTGCGCACAAATCCCTTCTCCTCCAGTTTATCTCAAATAACTTTATAAACGTCACTATTTTTCTGGACTTCATTTAACATATTCTGAATGTTCTCTTTGGCCCAGATGTCAAGCAAACATCGGACCTCCGCAGAAGTCCAGGTCAGTCCTCTCCCACTCATGTTAACATCATCATTTACCTGTCTCCATCTCAACAAATGCCCACACAGGCAGCCTGCATTCTGGTTTGTGAAAGCGCCCTTAGACTGCAAAGAGAGATTTTAATTCTCCATTGTTGTGCACCGCGACTTTATCCAGGCATGGACAAACAGCTTCGCTATTTAACAAAATGTATCTGTTGTCCGAAAGCTGTCTGCACTGAATAGTGTGAACTGATGATGTAGAAATACCCCACACAGTTCAAGTTCATGTAAAAATACAGCTATTCACTGTACTCAGATGTCAGCACTGGTGGGTGTTAGACTCTGCATTCTTACTGACTGATCTATTAAAAAAACTGTCTGTTGTCTGTCTGCTAGACTGCGGCTGAACTGTTGTTGAACCTTCATCACTTCAGAACTATATTTCTCTCCGAGACTCCTGAGTATTTCTTCCTCACATTCGCTCTTTTTATCTTGACGGTTTCCTCTGGAGTCTTATTGTCTCTGACTGCCGGAACTTGATCTTTAAAAAGACTTTTCTTGCCTTCTTGGTCTATAATATTCACACAATAATGGCTTGTAAGATCAAGTTTCACAAGTTGGTTGAACATCACTGCTGCAAAAGCCATGTCCAATACTGCCCCTAATTTTTCTAGGCTTTACTCAACAGCAGTGTGATTTTAGCTGGCCTTGATGGTTTGAGTTTTGCAAAGATTTTGCACTTTTTTACGGTGGAGTTCAACGCACTGCAAATAGACACAACGCAAGCAAATGAAGAAGCACCCTTCACCAACTTGAAGACACATGATAACATCTATTTGACGACACGTGCAGAATTTTGGAGAAGCGCTGCAAGAAGCTCACAACACAATAGAAACTGTTTCCAGGGGATAATAAAAAGTGATGCACACGGCTGGGACACGCTTGTTGTTGCCATGGTTTGTGGTTTATGAAGTTATTAGTGAAGTTGGCTGTCCGTCATTGTGATCGCATGATTCAGATATTATAATAATGAGCAAAAGGCTAACGCTAGGTTAACAACAGATATCTGCAATAATATCTGAATCATGTAATCACAATGTTAGAATAAGCCCCAAAAACTTACATTTTGGTCATTTCCAACACCACTGACATGCAACCGACTTCAATAACTTCACAAAGTACAAACGGCAACAACAAGCGCTGCGTGTCCCAGCCGTGTGTATCACTTTTTAGTGCCCCCTGGAAACAGTTTCCATTGTATTGTGAGCTTCTTGCAGCACTTTCTCTAAATGCTGCACGTGTCGTCAAATTTATGTTTTCTTGTGTTGTCAAATTGGTGAAGATGTTTCTTCATTTGCTTGTGTTGTGTCTATTTGCATGTGTTTTCTTAATTTGCAGTGTGTTGAGCTCTGAACTTTTCCATCTACAAACTTCATGTCTGTTTTCTACAACTTGTTTACTTGTCCTGGCTCTCACCTCTATAGTTGTCTGGATATTCCTGTCCGCAAATAGTCAGCATGCATGCAGTGTCTATTATTTCAACTCTGAAACATTCTGTCATAAAAAATTCTGCTTGAGTGACTTCGGTAATGATTCATTTCTGAATGGAGGCTGCACTTCTTCATCCATACAAAATACTGTAAGCACACATGTATAAATACACATGCATATTTTGAACTTAGGGTTAGGAAGAGACACGAGTGCGGATAAAGATTTCAACACAATCCTCCCTGTCAAGTAGCTGCTGTATCGGTGTTAGAATTCACAGTATAATGTCAAGAGTGCTTGCCTGTAGTGAGAATGTGAGCTCCAGGTCTGTCTCCATCAGTCCACAGGGTGGGAGGACGTATTCATTTGATCTCAGAAGACGCTTCGAACCCTGGAAGACAAAGTAAAGCAAGGCTTCATTGTAAGCACATTTAAAAATGCATCAGGGGCTCCCTTTGTACTAAGACACATACCCACAAACCCCTCATCTTATGTTGTTTCTTGAGCCCATATCTATCAGACAACAGTGACTGAGTGTGCAAGCCTTATTTTAGGACCAGCCTGCTTCACATTCACACATTGATGCAGATTCACACCTTGAGGCAGCCCAGTACAAACAGTCCTGTCCTCCTTCACTGCTTCCTAGAGAACAGTGCTACTAGAACCGTTGAAATATGGGTCAGATGCCCTCCTTAGGGATATATCAAGAGGTTTTACGAACTGACTAAAGGATTCAAAAAGCAACAATCACAAGCCTGCTTCAGCTTCAGCCTCTAAGCTACTGCTACCCTCAGCATTTTAGGATTCTTAATCATGCCTTGAGAGGGAGGTTTGGACCAGGTGGAACTAGGACTGTGACCTGAAAAAGTTTCTATATTAAATAAGTTTATATAGCTGCTATTATGGTGCAGCCACTGTTCCAATCGGCCAAACCAAATTTATCTTTATTATCTAATGCTTGCTATTCTGGCTGAGAGAGACTCGTCACCTGCTAATTCTGGGATCTGGCACAAATTTCTGGTGGCCAAACAGCACAGGGATTTAAAAGCCACGGGTTGTGGAAGTCTCATCCAAATGTAAGGACACCGACACACAGTGTGTCCTCGGAGGACCTGTCTCAGCCATCAGCGAGTTTCTCTTACGAGCCCCGGATTAAAGTCTATCATGTTCCTCGTCAAGTTACAGTTTAATTCTCTTTATCCAAGCTTCTTTTTCTACCTCTTCTAATCTTGAAACAGTGTGAACGTGAGAACAGGAACAGCCTGTCAAGTCTCGGGTTCACGATTTAATGTCAAGCTGTGAGTGCTGAAGACAGGAATCTGTTGTGCAATATATCTGGCAACTCATCAACTGCTGTAAAAAAATTCATAAGTCGTCAAAGCTTAGTTCAGGTGTCTAAACCTGCCAATAGAATTAAGTAACACTTGGTGAGCAGCGTGGAGCAGTAATGATATCCTGTATCTGGCTTAATACCCTATAAACTCTAATAGTACAGGGTACAACATTGGATCCTAATGTCATCAGAGCTGCTAAATCAGGTAACAGATACCAAATGAAATGGTTGGAAGTGTGCTGAGGAATCATCACAGGATACCAGAGGGGCTCAGCTTTATTCAAGAATGCAGTGGTGGCTCTATAGGTGTAACATAATAAGTTATGGTAAACATAGTATTTAACTGACGATGCATGTTTCATACAGGCACAGTAAAGGGGAGCAATGCTTTGTAATTTCCATATTTTCACTCCATTAACTGTTTTTCCAAATATAGTGTTTTTTCGGTCATCACAACTGTCAACTCACAGATGACACAGAGGGCAGGTCAAGGAAAATCCACAGAAATTCACAGTCAGAAAAACAACATCCAACAAACATCTAAAGGCTCTCACCTTGTGAGCCACACAAGGCAAGAGGATTACAAGGGTCTGTCATAATTTTATATCACGTAACGGTATATATCACAGATTAGGGACGGGCGGTATACCGGTTTCATCACCATCACCAGTGTCATGTTCGGCAACAACATGGATTTTGCGATACCGTCATTACCGTGATAAACACACACACGTTTTGGTTTAGCACACACACGTACACGAGGGAGATGCAACACCCGATAAACTACGTCACACCCACATAGGTTGTCTATAGTTATGTACAGGCTACCGCCGTTCCGTTTCGTCACGGAACCTTTTGCTTTCATTTCGGCGCCCATGTTAAAAAAGAGGTAGAATCATGTTTTGAGTGGAGTATCCCTTTAAATTTTGTCATACCATGATATAATACCGTCACCGCAAAAAAACAGAAGAATTAAAGTGATTACATTACATGATAGTAGTGATACATTTTAGGTAGCATCGCCCACCCCTATCACAGATACAGTAATTGTTCTGTAAATTCAATTAAGAAATGGTTTCAAATAACCATACCATACTTCATCACATTTGATTATTTTCTTTCTTTCTTTTATTTATTTGGAACAAACCAAACAAGTGCCTCACATGAGACAACACTTTGAGTTAAAAACAAAAGACTCAGGAAAACTACAATTCTTTCTAAATGGAAGCTTTAAGGTTCCTGAGAACAATAATTTCAAGTGTTACAGGTTTTAGGATTAACAGGTGAAAATAAATACCAGCCTGACTTATCAGTGCAATATAAAAATCACACAAATTTGTGTTTTATTTAGAGTATACTGAAAAAAAAAAATAATAATTGTCCTGCAGGATTCATCTTTCATTTCAAAAAGCTGACAAAACAAAATAAACTACAGTGTGCAAATGTCTGGTAATCACGTAACTGGAGTTCTTCCTCATCTTGGGTTGGCTGAGATGCCTACTCCTGCCCTGTTTTTACAACTTCTCTCTCATCCTCCATGTCTGCCCAAATCACGTTACCTTGCCAGGTAGCTGGATTTGCGATATCACGCCGAGATCACGCGAAAATTGCCACCACGGTGAAAACGGCATTGCCAAATCTCTACCGGTTGACACATTTCTACCAAAGAACATATATTGCCAAGAAGTGAAAGTCAATTGTCCGTTCCATTGCAACATCAGTGCCCAGCAGCAAAGCCACCCTTCCGCCATTTTGGACTGAAAGCGACTACAAGACGCCAGTATAACGTCCGCCTACAAAGTGCCATACAAAAGTAAACAATATTATTTCTATTCTATGTCTCTATGCCTCTATCATCTTTGTTTCTACTGTTGCATGGTACATACAGTCATACTGCTCAACCCTAGAACATACCCGAGCTTCAAGTAATCAACTCCCTCCCATCAACCAAGCAGTGTGAATTCGAGAAAACCAAACAAGATTGCATATATAGCTTGATATGTCACACAGAACTGACACCACACAAACCCATTTTCGTCACCACTGAAAATGAAAGCTCTTTGACGACTAAGCTGGTGTTTAGGCATTCTCCAACTTCCAATTTTATCTTCGGCAAACAGTCTCTGAATATTTGAGTGAACTGAATATGTTTCAGGAGGCTCAGGAGCCCATTAGCACTGTTGTCTCGGAGAGAAAGAGGGTCTGGGTTTGATTATTCCACATCTTGCATGAAGTTGGAAACATCCAAGTCTTAATCTACAAACTTGTTATATACAAGCATGAAATACTCAGACACATAACACTGTTCTAGTGTATCTCATAAAGTAAAGGAATATTTTAAAAGGAGAACATTTGCTGCAATGTCAATAGTTTCAAATGCATGAAATGAAACCTAAGCTTTGAAGAACTAAAGGGAATGTGGGAATAAAGAAGATTTGCTGACACTAGCAAAGCATTCAGTTGTAATAAGCATTTTTCTATCCAGGCTAATGGCGCAATATGTTCAACAGAAGGACATTGCTGACAGCACCTTGACAGTAGCCGCAGCCCTTGTTTTGTATATAAAGAAAAAAAGAGGGTAAATCTCTGTCCGAGTCTGACCTTGTCACTAACTTGAGCTCCACAAAGAGGCCTTGTATGCACTCTTTTCTCATGCTCAGTAGCTGGTACAATGAATCAAGGCACAAAAGCTGAGCGCTCTCAAACTGCCTGACATGCATTAACAATACAGGGCCTTGGCAAGGAAAGCTTGTACTGAATGTCCTTTGGCCCCCCCTTCGCTCACCCCCTCTCTCCCCTGCTACAAGCTTCTCCACTGTCTTTCTGGGGCCAGATTGGGGGGACGTTACAGCCCCTCTACTCTACCAGGCTCCACAGGCCTGTGGGAAAAGTTCAACTTTACACTTCTTCTCAAGGTTATTATTGAAGATGTTAAATTCTCTAAATTGTCTCTCCTGTCTGCAGCAAAGACAGGAAGTGATTTAGAGTCAGGACAAGAGCTCAATGTGCAATTGTAATAAAGAGGTTTTAAAGGAGTTTTCTGCTTTCACCCAACACACACGTAATTGGATCATATCTAGGTGGACTGCAAATGGAAGTGCTTTGGACAGTGACAGTTTCCTATCATAATCCAGCTCACATCAATGTCTGACTACAACCTCAGGCAACTGCACACAGACAAGACAGGACATAAACCGCATAATCATGTAGTGCACGTGTAGGAGAATACCACATTGCAACTCAATGTGCAGACAATGTAGCAGAGGGTTGTCTGAGGAGGCCTCAGCTACTTGAAGAGACCCAGCGGTCTCCAGGGTGAGAGACAGAAGAGCATCTCCAAGGGAACGCAGAGCCTCCTGCAGACTAAACTGCAATCTCATCATCCCTGCTGCTGTGGCTTTGGGAGACCATCCAAATGGTCTCCCCATTACAGGGGTTGTGTGTGTGCATGCAGGCCACTTAACCTGATGAGGCCCAGAGAGAGGAAAGAGACGGCCACTGTATACTGAACAGAGAACCGATGACATGCGGTAATGAGGCTTTGTCGTTCACTGTCTGAAAACAAAACCCTCTCATTCCTCTCTCATCTTCTCCAACTGTCTCTTTATCCCCTCAGCGTCTCTGTTCTCCCTAACCAAACCTGCTGGAAATTGCATTTAATGCTCCAGTTCCGGAGCTGCGGCGAACGGAGCTTTGCTCGGCTGTCCTCCAGGCGGCTCAACAGAAATGGAGAGATTTCACGCTCTGGAGACAGCGTAGCTCATGGATAAAGTCACACTTGGTTGGTTGCTTTCTCCCCTTCAGGATGACAGTAAAGGGGAGATGATTTGTTTCTCTTTAAATAGAATCACCCAGTGCCGCTTAAACTTTCAATTAAATTTCAAAATGAGGGGGACAATATTGAGAGAGGGAAAGAAAAATGGTCAATTACTGAGGCATGCAGGGAGAGAGCAGTAACTACAGAAACAGTGAAGTTGATATAAAAGGGTTGGAAGTTTGAAGGCTCTTAGCCAAACTGTGTAACAGCCATAGACTGTATATAAGAAGTGGACGTAGTCACTGTGACGTCACCCATTGGTTTGTTTTGAAGCCTTGAGTTCGGCATTTTGTACGTCGCCATATTGTTTTTTTGCAACCAGAAGTGACACGAGAGGGTGGAGTTAAGTACAACCGAACGCTGAATAAGACATTTTTAGGCGACCAAACAGTTACAATCAACTTTCATGAGCTGAAAACACACTGTGAAAGGGTTAAAGTTGTAAGATGAAAACACGGACAACTCCCAGAGCAACCTGTCAATCACAAGGTAGCCATACCCTAAAGCATACCCTGCTTTATGGTCTATTTGACTCTAAATGGGACCCTAATTTACTAAATGAACATCATGCTGTAATGAAGAAGACTTGAAACTAGCGATTGAGACCGTGTACACAGTGTCAAACGTGATATAGGTGGCACATTCCTACTTAGAAGTGGGTACTTAGAGAAAAGCCCGGGATTGGTGTAGCAGAAAAGGAGGGGTTAAAGCATCTGCAACATACAGCACTGGGTGAAGGCTACATATGAGATTCTCTGATGTGTGGGTAATATAAAAGTTTTACTCAGACTTATTTTATTGTGTCACAGATTCTTTCAGGTAAAAGTTACAGAAAAAGTTGGCTCCCTCTCCTCTTCTTGCTTTAGGTGAGTCTAATTCTCAGATTCTCTTCTCTGTGGATTTTCTGCAGTCAAGAAAGTTTGAATGACTTTTTCCTTTGAGAATTATTTCCACATGGCCTCCTCAGGGCGATGTGTTCGCATGTGTGTCTTGGTACACTTAAGGTGTACTCACTGGCCTTAGTTCTCTCTCAGAATCAACGGTTTCAGAAGCAGTGGACCATCATCTTTACAACCGCTACTAGGCTTACTGCTGAGTGTGTGTTTTCAAAATGTGAGGCCTGCCTGCAGACTAAAGGCAGGCTTCCAACACTCACTAAAAAGCCACTACAGATGAGTCTATGCTCTTGACAGTTACGTTGCAGTATATGCTTCACTATTTATATCGACTCTTGGGATGTCTGTTTCCATGATTATGATGTCATTTAAAAATAACAGTAATATTCGGCGTAATATCAATTACACAATATTGAAATATCTTGAGGAAATCGTTTCACAGCTGCAGTTTTGCTTTATAAAAAACACTTTATTTGTGCTTTTTAAAATATAATATTTTGTTTCCATTTTCTTCTCCGTTTTCCAAATAAGCACATAAAGACATGAGGGCACTGAAGGGGCGTGGCATTCACAAGTTAAAACCACCTCTCCAACTCTCTGCAATATGTCAGTCAAACAAAACATTATTCTGAGAGGGACATATTTTAAAAGCTGCAACGATTAATCAATTACTCGATTAAATTAATTAAACTATTTTGATAATCGATTAATCGGTGTGAGTTTTTTTTAAACAAAAGAAAAAGTCTAAATTCTCTGATTCCAGCTTCTTAAATATGACTATTTTCTGTTTTCTTTACTCCTCTATGACAGTAAACTGAAAATCTTTGAGTTGTGGACAAAACAAGACATTTGAGGATGTTATCTTTAGGAAACACTGATCAACATTTTTCACCATTTTCTGATATTTTATAGACCAAACAACTAATCAATTAATTGAGAAAATAATCAACAGATTAATCGACAATGATAATAATCGGTAGTTGCAGCCCTACAGACGTTATCACACTTTCTAAATAGCTCACTCTGTGTTCAAGGAATACTTTGTTTTCCATTTAAAGGATGGGGTAGTCGTTGAACGGGAACATGTTGCTTCAGCGACGTCAAGGAGGGAACTAACCTCAACTCATCTCCGCAGTAGTTATCATATCATACTCTGCCGTGTAAGTTGTAACTCTACTGCAACGAGCACACATAATGTAAGCTTGTTTATTGAGCGGCAAACTGTAAAATTAACTGGGTTGTTCTCACACACACATGGCCATGGCAGATGTTCACACATTGAGACATACACTATCTCCCTCCTACCCAGCCATCTGCTGGTTTCTGCTATCAATTATATACATTTTGCAGTACCTCTCTCTCTCTTTACATATATTTTATTTTTCTTTCTTTATGTAGCAGTTTTTCTTTTGCTATGCATTTGCATCAAGGAGGATAACAATGTACTTTTGAATTTGGCATTTAAATCATACGCAGCATGACCACCACATGAAATGTGCAAGATAAATTTTGAGTAACAACTGTGAAACCATGCAACACATGTTAGGCCTGCACACCCGTAGTCACAAAAATGCATTAGCAATCAATGTAAGATGCACAATCCGTCTTAAGGTGCTAATGCTCCTGCTTAGAGTGGTAATGCTAGTCTGTCATCTAAAGCACCTGAGTGGATTTGACTCACCGGAGCTACTTGCGCAGCTAAGGAGGTTTTTATCAATCGGCAGGATTAGTAGCATGTCTCATCATCGCCTAGGCTTTCTGATTACGTTCAACAGAGCACAGCCCCGGCAAAGAATTGGGAGACAGTGAGCCACAGGCTCCAGAAAGTGACACACTGCTATCAGATGTTTCGCAACTGAGCCTGTTGCTCGCATCGCACATGGGAGATTAACCCACCCACCTGGATTTTGACAGCTATAGACAGGGAGTTCAGCTCTTTATCCAGTTCTTTGAGGACGACCAGCTTTTTCAGCGTGAGGCTGCAAAGCCTGTGGAATAGAGAACGAACAAGAGAAGGGGAGAAAAAGAAAAACAGATTAGTGGCACGACTAACACAATGTGAACACACCTTCATGACATGCTGTTAGCATCTGGGGATGAAAAGCATGGCTGACAAAGCAGCACTCACTAGTTTATTTCTACTTGTGTCTTTATTCTTTCTTCAGCAGGTATGATAATAACAACAGGCAGCATCCAGGAATTATCAGTGACGAAAGGGAGTGAACAACCGAAGAGAGGAACTCAGTAATCAAACCATATTCTATTCAGCTTTGTGTCCCTCGTCATCAAGGAAAAATCTACGACTTGTTGTGAAGGGATGGTGCACCAAAGTGCTACTAAATCAGGATTCATGTTGTCAGCTTTATGGACGAATTCTTCATGGAAGGTGACATGGCGCAGATGCCTTGACAAGCCGTGGTGCAGTAAAATGTCTTCAGTCTGCCCTGTTTCAGCATGCTGCTACACATTAACATGTTGAACACAGAGACGTATGTGACTCACTGCCATCTGTTCATTATTAAATAAAACTAGTCAGAAACATATACCTACATATACCTCAAAAGACATTTTTGTCTGGCACAAACATATACTGTATTAAATCAGAAAATCAAATCTCGGTCAGAGGGTCCCTGTGGACACCTCTCAGGTCCAGCCTATCTTGTAGAACACAGACGCAGATAAAAAACCCCCACAAATGAGCAATACAAGAAGACTAAAATCAGACACAAGCTCAATTCAACACCTCTTTCATGGATTCACAGCAATTTCTGACCTTTAAAATCCCCATAAAAACTTTGCCGCTACAGCAAAACATTCAAACAGAAAGTCAACAACTCACAAGCCAAGTTTGCTAAACTTCCTCCTGACCCACTTTTCCCACAAGTCCTGCTGCATTAAATTGTGATCAGTCTGAGCCAGAGTCAAACGGGAGGAAGAAAGACAAAGCAAACAAATAGCTATCCAGTCACCCACTTTCCTTGAGAGCCACTCTGCAACACTCACTGACTTCATTCAGACACTCCCTTCTATGATTCACAAAGACTCATCACGTTCAAGCGTAACAGAAATTGCTGCGTTAGAGACGCCAACAATGGGATAGTCGGTTTAGAAGTTAATATTGTGGGCCATAAATTATAAATAAATCTGTAATGTCTTAAAAATGCAAAGGTTTAATACAATTAAGGATGCACTGATAAATTATTACATTACATACATTATGATAATGTATTAATAATTAATACCTAGATACTAGGGGTGTAAATCAAAAGTTTGATCACGATACAATATTATATTGATTCTTTGGACAACGATAAGATATTTGCTGATATCACAAAGTCTGCCACGATACAGTTTCAATGCAATTTAATTCAGGGGCCTGCGATTGATATGAGATGAGCAACTAAAATAGGAATTGACGATTTTATTACTGGGCTCTGTAGGAAGGACGTGTGCTTGGACGGAAATGGTGACACAGACGTGCCATGGGAATTTCAAAATAAAGGCTTATCTTGAGATGATGATACGTATCGGTGTCTTCGCTGAATCGATACATTGATCCAGATCGATGGATCGTTACACCCCTTCTAGATACCTAGATTCCAGTTTCACCACCTATTTCCATCAATGACATTATGAAGAGATGTAGTCAGATTCTAACATGCATGTCATCCCATCAGTGTCGTACGTTCATCATTGCAGAAAAGGGCATTGATTAATATATTTGCTCATAGTTTTCACCAACAGTATAGAGGGAAAAGGAAGGAAGCAAGCCAAAGGTCATTAGATCTCGAGAGACGTGTGTCCAAGCAGCCAACAGAATATATCTTTAATGATGACAGTTAAAATTTTCAACAACAGGAACTTGGTGTTCCTGTGTAGAATCTCCCTTTGCCCCAAACGTGACGACACAACTGTACGACATTTAACTGCAATCATTTGAGCGTAAACTGCCAATCCACTTGGCTGCACACAACATTAGCTAAGTTACCTTGTGTGTGCGTCAGAATAACAAATGCAAATCTATTTGAGGCTGGAGTAATTAAATGTTAAACCTTGTAGGTAGCGCATGGATCCAGCTTGCCTTATGTTATGGTGAGGATGAGTCATGAGTACAGCTCTCTGTCAGGAGGGGGGGGGAAGCTGGGCTGATGGTCTAACAACATCTCTATCCCATCACAGCTCTCTCTCTCTCTCTCTCTCTCTCTCAGTAGACTGGGATTCACATGTAATTAAAAAGGCTGCAGGCGCTGAAGGGGTCACCTAGGGAACCAGGGATTTTTTTTATTATTAGACAGAGGTGTTATCTCCACTCCTGCCTGCCACTGTGTTGTGTTGCAAGTGAAACCCGTGGCCATCTGTTCTGGCCTGGTGCCAGTCTGACCCTGTGCTCCCGCCCAGTGCCAGTTCACTTCGCAACCCAATCAGTGACTGCAGAGACAGACCAGGTGTCACACAAAAGCACTAATCATCGTGCTAAAATAGCTGGAAGAGGCACACACTGGGTCAAGGATAATTCAGATAGTTTTAGAAAGCATTGTCGGTATGGATACACTGTGCTTTTGTGATTACAGGAATATAGGGGGGGAGGGGGGGGCAGTTATTTATGGTATGGTCTCCCCTCCAGACACTGGCACACACTCAAGATCAAAATAGGGGCTTGCAGAGGCCACTCGAAAGATGCATTAATCCTCCATTTTGGCATGTCATTCCCACATTCCCAGAGAGAGCCTGGGGTGGGATCACAGTACGCCTCTCTGTGCCAAACAGGACCAAAACAACAACAGTGATATCAATCCATAGAGAAGACCGGGTGGGTGGAGAATCTATACAGCAGTCTGCAGTTCAATATTTCTGTGAACAGGCGGTGGAAAGAGCAAAAGATAAGTGAAACATTTTCTGTCTGTTTCCCAGTTGATAAGAGCCCACGGGGGAAATCCCTCTTTCAGTTTCGGTGCTAAGCCAACACATCGCCTGCCAAGCTATTCTGATTGGGTCATCGTTGTTATAGACTGGGTTTATTGATCCTCACATGCACCCTGGTATCGTGGTTATGGACTCTTACTAGTTTTGATATTCAGGACCAGTGGTGGAAAATATACCCAAGTACTGCACTTAAGTACAATTTTCAGTAATTTTAATATACTTGAGCATTTCCATTTTATGTTACTTTATACTTTAACTCCACTACATTTACTGTATCTGACAGATATAATTATTAATTACTTTACAAAATAGAAAAACACACACACACATACACGCTACAACATATTGCTAAAGATTAAACCAGTGGCCTCGAACCTGGCTTGTGACTCCCTATATAAAAGCCGTGTTTAGTTGGGGCCCCTTGTACATTGCAAAGAGATATTTCCCCAATAGAGAGGTGAAGTCCCTCCCCTTCCAGTGGACCACCATGGTACGGTAGTCTACGGTGAGAGACAAATATTTTTTTGATCCTGTTTGAATTGCGCCATGAATCACACATATGATGTTTGTAAATTTAAAATATAATTTTGCAAGAAAGTTGCAGTTTGTTGTAAAAACTGTTGAAGTATCAGACTGTTAAAAAAGGTAGTTAGAAAGACTACACACCCAAAAGTCGCGTAGTGACATCTTTCTCACTGAAGCTATAATTATTATGTGTTTTGTACTCACACCAGCAATGGGTCTGACTCGTTCTTTCACTTCCCGGGTGATAAAAAGACCAGGAGTCGCTGGATAAAACACATCAGGTAAGATAACGTTACATTTGAGCAGTTAGCTAGCTAGCTAGTGTTGGTGACGTATATTGTGCGAGACGAGAGATGTAGTTCACTGAGCAGTCTCACACAAAACTTAATGGTACTACGGCAAACTGAGACTTTCTTAACTTGCAAAATTATCTTTTAAATTGACAAATCATATGTGTGATTCATGGCACAATTAAAACAGGATTAATATATTTTCTCTGAAATAAGGTCCCATGGGTTCCACCGGAAGGGGAGAGACTTAGCTTTTCTATAAACTTGTCAGATAATTGCATATAAAAAAATGTTGTCTAAGAGAGGGAAAATTATCTAATATTTTACAAAAATAGGAAAGATAAGGGAAAAATCTGAAAAGGCATTAAAAATGTCTATATCAGAACTTTATTTTTTCCTCTTTCCTCTGCATCAGTATTTATAATGTGATATATAATAATACATCAGTCACAGGGGACATTTTACTGCAGAACCACTACTTTTACTTTTGATATTTTGCTGTTAATACTTATAATGCAGGACTTCTTCTCAGCTCACTTTTAACCTTCAACACAGTGACAGTAATAATAATTTAAGATCCAATTGCATCAGAGGTGGAGGTCAAACAAACCAGCCCTAAGGTAACGCAGGAATCAAGAATCATGTCCTACCGCAGGCTAATTACAGTAAACGTGCAAATCTTTTTCTAGGTGACATCTTCCATTACTGACATAGATATATAAAACAACGGGAGTGTCATATCATGTCAAAATGACCAGTTATCGACTGCTCTGGCTGAGGGTGCCCAGTAAGTGCCCGAGCACTCTACAGCTAATAGATTTAGCCTATATGGCATCACTCACCGCAGCGTAAGTAGTGCTGCTGCATCTAAGCCCATTAGTGCGTCCTAGTCACTCGCTGTACCGTCATTAACTGTTGAACTTTTCGACCACTAAAGTAAAGCAAGGCCATTTCCCTCTTTTAGACTATACTGCTCAAAGTGACATACAAATATTACTAAGGAAATCTAAAGAATGGAGGTGGCAACTGCTCCTATTTGTGTGAAGTGTGAGGAAAAAGGCTGAGGCAAGCAACTTTATCAATTGACAAAAGACTATAAATCTGTATTGAAAGCTCTATAGGCCATTTCAACGGAATTACATTGCTTGGCTATAGCTTGGGTCCATGTTTACTTCCTGTCAGCTTATGTCATTCACTTACAATGCAACAAGAAATAAACTGAGACACATATTTTAGTACTGTGAAATGGTCTGTAACAGGAACAGCTCCTCAGCCATAGCTACTGTATCCCACAAAGCAAATAGCCATGACAACATAATGATTTACTTGACCTGCCGATCACTGCCTTATTAAGGCCTAACCTAGGCACTATGCAGGTTAATAAATTAACAAACAGCAAAACCCTATGACAAAATCAAATCACCAGGACTTTTAATTCACTCCTTATTAGAAAAGGGACATGAAAAGATGTACCTTCAGTGCCACATCAGTTAAGCTAGGCAGCAATGAATGGTAGTACATCATCATTATTAGATGGAAAGGGAACTGAGAGCTTCTGCTGAATTCATCGAGTTATGAAACACAGACGGTGCGCCTGAGGCTACGCTCAAATCCTTTCACTTTTATCTTCCCTGGACAAACAAAACAACTTATCAGGCAGGACACTCAAACAGCTGTGGTCAAATATTTGGCTTTAGATAAGAGGGCTGTGATTGTGGGTTATATGGCATGATGGTGCATTATCTTATCTCGGCTGCTTCATCCATTTTATCTACAGCAATAACAACAAGACATCAGGAGGAAAAGTAATAAACATTTGAAGCTTTCACAGTTCCAGGGAGGTACAAGTTTAACACTTCATCACTTAGGCCCTGTCTACATGTATACAGATATTTCTAAAAACGGATATTTTCCTCTACGTTTTAGCCTCTCGTCTACACGCAAACAGGGTCACAAAAACGGATATTTTTGAAAAAGCCTTCTAAGGTTCAGATTTTTAAAAACTTTGGTTACTTTGTATCTGTTGTGGACGAATAAAACGGAGCCTTTGGGGAAACGATTACATCCTCTCCTCATTTTGTGCATGCTCATTGTTGCTTTGTGTAATGAGCATGCGCCAGAAACAATAACAAAGATAGCGGACTACCGTATTTTTACGTTTTGTTGGCACTGCTATTTCCTACTTTACATTTGAAAAATGTTACAGTCACAGGAGCCAAAGCAGGGAACACATTGAACATGTCGAGGCCGAATGGTGATTGAATGTGCTTTTGGGCGATTGAAGGCGAGGTTTGGAGCACTCAGAACGGCTATGGACACAAACCTGAATGACCTCCCTTTCGTCATTTATGCATGTAAAGAGACAGTTGTTGACAGCAGAGTGATGACAGTCATGCAGTTCGACCGGGAATCTCAGCCACCCACCAACAATAACTGTTATCCAACTGACTGTAATGAAGCCGAAGGAAAGGGAGTGAGAAAGGTGGTAACAAAATTCTTTGACCCTTAAAGCTGCAGTGGTTAGAAATGGAGCAAATATGATTAAAAAAGTTATTCTTATAAAACGTTCACTATATCCTGACAATAGACCATGAGACAGGTAATCTGAAAAAAAACCAGATGCCTCTGGGTCTTCCGGTGCTCCTAATAGCAAGATTTCACAGACCGGAGGAAAACAACCAGTCAGAGCCGAGCTGGAAACTGCCGTCTCTGAGCAGCTGTCAATCACTCATGAGCCCTGAACAAACGGTCAAATATGAATCAATATTCTGTTACTGTAATGCCTATTTCTCTCCTCAAATGTTTTCAGAAACATCTTGTAGTGTACTGTTTAGCTGTAAAATGAGAAAGTTTGTGACCCGGCAGCCATGTTGAGATCAGTTGAGGAAATACCAAGCACCGCCCACCAGCCGGAGCACAGACAATTTCTTCTAGGTTTTTAAAAACCTAGAAGAAAATATCTGTTTTTAATAATATCTGTATAAGTGTCGACAGGGCCTTAAGCTTTTTAAATCGACTGAATCCCCAACGACAAAGATAGGCTAAAAAGAATGTGTGATACACGTGTGCAACTACACCTGCATATCATATTACACACCAGTGTTTTACAGCTTAATCAGGAGACAGTCATGTTGCCATGTCTCTCTCTCTCCCTTCCAGTGCAGACTGAATAACTTGGCCCGCCTGTATTGAAGCGAGGCTGGAACATCAGAGGAATCCAAATCAATTGCGGGAGGTGGATTAAAGGTCGACAGCAGGGTGGAAGTCAGGGAGCCCAGAGACACACACATACACACACACACAGCACAGCAAATAATCCTTTTTGTTAGCCCCTTTCTGACCTCACCCTCCCCTGAGTCAGGCTGGCTTTCTTTAACACACACACATGGGGCCTCACACAGGTTCCTCTGGAGTCGGGTCTCAGAGAAAACTTCTGGCGCGACACCAAGCTTCGGCCACTCGCCGCTTTGAGTTTGGCTCTTTGGTAAAATGATATGTCTGTCTGGAGACTGCTTATGTGACAGTCTATATTACACTGACATCAAAAGGTGTTTATAAAATGTAAACCCCAAATCTGAAATCAACTCCCCAGGCACTCTGCATCAGATCTGAGAAGATGTGACTGGAAGCATATCCGGGAATAATCATTTAAGATGAAGGCAAGGGCATTGAGACCACAGAGCTTTCCTTCTGTTGATAGCTTGTTTTTAAAAAGTCAAAAGAGGAAATTCACACACAGATCTTTCTTCATATTATAAAAAGGAAATCTTTAAAGACCCCCTCCAGTGTATTTTGTCATTTCTATGATATTTCATATTTATTTGAGTCATTTCCCGACTAAGTTGATTAGCCACACTGTTTGCTTTGACAAATAACTTAATTTTGTGCTCAAAGTTAAAAAGAGCACTCATGCTCATTTGTGTCTTAGCAGTGGCAAACTGATAAATCTGTCAGTTTGTCTTTCGAGTTAGTTAGCTAGTTAGGTGTAGTTAGCAAGCCCAACTAGTTGCATTAGCTAACTGGGGGTTTTCATTTTTTAGTTTTCGCCACCTTACTTTAGTGAGTTTATTTCTCTCTTCGCTTCTTTACCGTCTCCTCCTGCTGGAGATAAATTAACGGAAAGCAGCCGATACCGTAGGTTTGCGGGCCTCTAACAGGTCCGGACGATGGGGAGCGCACAACTTTCAGCTCAAGAGAAAACAACAGAAAAGTCCCATCAGAGAAATCGCAGTGCAGCCCGGTGCGGTGTCGGTGCTGGGTGCTGGGTGCTGGTGCACCTCCAAAACGTCCCAAAACTGCATTCAAACGGTGGACCACGGCAACATGTCTATTCGTCTTCCTGTGCGCTGTGGCCAGCGTGCGGCGGTGCGGCTCCTCGTTGCAGCTGTAGCCAGACAGCTGCCTCGCCAGGAGGAGACGGTAAAGAAGAGAGCGAGTGAGAGAGAGTCGGCGTGTTGCGCTAATTATTGTGTCATTTGTGGACTGACAAACAGTAAATTCATCTAAACTGGGTTGAAAAACGATGCAAACTGGTTGCCATGATAATGAATTATGTCTGACTATTAACCACACCCCCATTCTCTGTTTGAGAATGAACATTAACCAAAAAACAGGAAGTAACACTGGCCAAAGGGGGGCTTTAAGAGATATAAATATGTTAAGCTTCTACAATGATAATTCCTTGTGGAACTCATATAGCTACAATTCAATTGACAATACTTGTTTGTTTCAAAAAGTCTAGCTTACCATGTTTAAAAAAATACTTCATCAAGAACATGGATATGAAGAGTGTTTCTTCTCTGCACTGGTGTCAACAAACGACACAGATCCCGTCTACATCAACATCCTTCAAAGCCATTAGTCCAAGATATGCTGGCGTGTAAGAGTACATGGGGCTGCTATCTCTACGCTATTTCTGGACCACTTTACAGCGACTGCAGCATCTCAAATAACGTGTGATTGGAACACCCTTAAGTTTAAGAGCGTACAAAGAGACAGCAGCTACAGTAGTCAAAGCCTTATGTTGAGATATGGCTGCTTACACAAAGCAAGTGTCAATGCTTGTGTTCTCATTTGTCTCAGTTGGAAAGATCGAAGCATTAGTAGCAGTGATCTTAACATTTATAGGGCCATGAAAAGTTTATCATGCAAACATGGACATGGTGCTCATAGCTCACAAATGAATGTGCACGGCACCGAGAGAGAGGCCAACAAATCCTTTGAATTGAATGATATGCTGTCTAAACAAAAACACACTTTTGTAATTCTTTTCCCCGCGGTCAGCATTCTAGTTGATGTTTTGCCAGGTCCATGCCCTCGGATCACTGCACAGCAATTATCAGAGGCACAAAGCAGGGGGGAAGTGGAGGATGGAGGATGAGTGATGTAACAGAGGGCTGAATGAAAAAGACACTGTCTATGTTTGGTATGTGCTGGGGGGCTTCCAAGCTAGAGAATTAAAAGACTTCAAGTCATGCTTTTAGTGCTTTCAATGTGGTATTTCTCGTATTCTCTGTTTGAGATGTGAAGGCGGTCACATTCCTTTAATAAAGCATGCTTGAATATAATGCTCTGCATGAAATTCTTAAGGAAGCTGTGTATGGTGCTGGCTTGTAAGTATGTGGGGAACTGACAAAAAACCCTTTCTCTCTAGTCATGGCTCTTGCTGAGGAAAACCATAGCACTTTGTTCTTTCATAACACTATTATTTGTTCATGTCTAGTTGCATAATTTAGTCCAAATAAAGGGTTCGCTGGTCTAAAAGCTACTTCTTCTGAATTTTTCATTCTCCCACAAGAAAAAAGGGGCCAAATCTATTCACGGTGAAGCCTATGGAACTAGTGAGATTTGCTCAGGCAACAATACATGCAAGTTTTCCTTCTTTATTTTTTACATTTTATTCATAGCTTTCAATCATATTGTAAACAAACAGAAAAGGCACAAACAAAGCCCTGCATTCTCAAATCCATACCCACACCACCCACGTAAATAAATCATGTTTGCCTTTTTGGTTTCAAATTCACAATTTTTTGGACTGTAGAAAGAAATGGAGATTGCAAAATACTATGGCTAAAGAGGGAACTGAGAAGTAATAATGAGAACAATGGTAGGTAATTTAGAAGCAGCGAAATTAACTTTTGAATATTATCTACTTTATGAGTGATGAAGACAAATCCAAAGGACTGAATGGATCGGTTTTAACAAGTTCACACAGTAGGATGTGCCATAAGAGCTTAGCCAGCACTTAGGCTTGCATGCAAAAGCTATTTTAGCCCCCAAATATCTGGTTATGTGTGCCAGATGGCCATATGCTGGTTGGGCTTTAATTCCCTGAATGAAATCTTCTCAAGCTCCCAGTGAAGGAGGAGGAAGAGGCTGTGACCATGGGTACACAAAGAACAAGAGGAAGCTATTCATTTGGAAACACCGGATTTCTGTGACTGTTTTGTTTATGTGCGATTCACAACCTAATGGTCACGATGAGAACAGAACTCACAGGTTAAAAACAGCTAAATAAGACTGAAATCAAACAGACCTTTGATAAGAAAGTAACCTTCATATGATGGCTTGCAAAGCCACAGTCATGGGCTTGAAGGGTGACCAAGTCTTGTGTCTGTTTTGACTTTTTGATGCCAACACATTGCTGAATGTCAGAGGTCGGCATTAAGACAAAAATTACAAATATATCCTTTAATCTTCTGTAGTTGTAACAATGAAAATTTCACATCAGGCATTAATTCTCATAATGCAAAACAGATGGCGTGCACTCATTAACCACAACACAATACAAAATATTTTTAAATGAGTCGGCAGCTTAAAGCCTGACCAGAAGTTGTGTGATTAAGCTAAACAGAGCTCTTACAATATTGTGTAGACATAGGCTTAAATATTGTGAGCATCAAACACTAAACCTCTGTAGGCTTGAAAGGTGTCTGTCAAAAATGTTGCCCCGCCTGCAGCATAAATGCCCTAAAAAAAAAGCCTCCATCCGTCATCTGTATGCTCACTGTGTTCCAACAGCCATATTTTAGCCAAACTACATCTATATGACCAACTTTCTTGTCAAACCTTACGCACTAATAACTAGGGCTGCACGATACACCTATCTCGCGATTCGATACTATCACAATACTTGGGTGCCGATTCGATATTATGATTTATTGCGATTTTTGTTAAATTTTTTAACACTAGACCATGGGAAAAAGTTTAATCATACACTTCTAGGGACTTTTAATTTTAAAAATATCTAAATTGATACAGGAAAAAAGTATATAATCCAATCAATCTCATTTCCATATATGTATTTTGTATATACAGTTCCCTTATTTTGAACGTGACGTAGTCACATGTGTATACTTCCGCTAACTTCGCCAAGTCCGTCGCTAGTATTCCCCGTCAGCTCCGTTCTCTTTATACATCCATGGTCAGCTCCATTTGACTGTATTTAACATAAATGTCAGTATATCACAGTTTTTGGCCAAAATTTAAAAAATTGAAATTCAAAAAATTCAAAAAATGTGGCCACCCTGGACTTCTAACCCACAAAAGGCATAACTAGACCACAATGTCAACCATCATACCAAATTTGAAGTTCCTAAGTTAAATAGTTTCCGAGTTGTACTCCGCAAACGAAATTGAAGTCGAAAAAAAATCACAGTTTTTGGCCAAAATTTCAAAGATTTTGGGCCCCGACTATGTTGTCGCGCGGCTATAATAAAAGCAATAACTTCCATATATATATAAATATTGATTCTGGAATTTAAAAAAAATCTTTTTCAAAATTGTTACAAAAAGAATTGCGATACACAGGTGAATCGATTTTTGTCAGTAATTTTTACAATTTAAATATTATAAAGATCAATTGTTTAGTTGAAAAAAGTAGTCCAAAGACTAATCAATCATAAATAAATCATATATTTTGCGGCCCTATCATGATCCATTAGGAGCGAATGGCACTAAGCTGTAAAAGGTGAAATTATTCTTCACAAGACTTTGAAGAAATGGTAATTTTTACTGAATACTGGTGAGAACGGTGGAGGGCTGGCAGAAATCATTCCATCTGGCTCTGGTAATTAAGACACAGCAACACAGCATCCCTTTAGCCTTTTAACATCCCTCATTCAACATGTAGTTTTTGTCAAGTCATTGCTAGGATGGATTATAGCTTTGTTGGGGCCAGCTGGTGCAGACACGTGAGGTGCAATGGAGCGATTTGGTGCAACGGGAAGGCAGGACAGGACAGGTGTCATCACTCAGGTATGAAACCACCCTGAGGGACGTGTTATGAAAAGAAAAATAGACTGGGGAGCTGGAGCAGATGAACCGGTTGTTTCCCAGAATGCGAGAGAAGAGGACGTAATAGCTGCACTCATATCTGTCATAATACTCTATAATATGGTTTTTGTGAACTCTGTGGTCATGAGGCTCCCCAGAGCTGTGGCTGAATCTGACTGTTGTCGGGATTACCAGCACATTTTATGTAATACTACACAGGACTGGTGCATTAGAGCTCAGTGCCAGATTTTATTTCCGTTTAGTGATTTGAGCTTGTGCTTTCCCTCAAACTCCCATTTGAAAAAGAGATTTATGTCTGTGAAGTGTGAATCAGAGGTCTGACCAGTACGCTCTTGTTGTGTGGGTGGTAGAAGACTTTTCTCTGATAATGAAGGGTGTGCTAGCACGTTGTGTATGTTTCCTATTGAGAAATATGGGGCAGAAGAAAAAGGCTTGTTTGCGGTAAGGAAAAAAAGCTTGCTGTTCAATGACACCAGGAAACGCAAGAATGGGGTGAACCTGTCCCCATGTTTCATCATCAAGTCAAGCACACGCTGGGAAAAAGAGCGTCTCACAGTTCAACTGGAGCCAAACCAAATTAACAGACGAAGTAGTCTTAAATGTAAGATACACATGATCCCACTGTGGTTCATCAGACTCAACTCTTCAGCCTCTCTGATACCAATTACAACCCTGTGCTGCATTCATTACCTCAGTCAGTGATCTCACAATCATTTTCAGGAACTCAGTACATGGCTGTCATCCTTTGTTGCGGTTTTCGCAGTGCTAAACAGCTCTTTTGTTCAGCCCTGACCGCAAACTGATGAGGTCAGCAGGCCTATGTTTATAGTGGCCATGCATGACAAGATCAGACCAGACATGGCATGTTTACAGGCAAACTCAGAGGAGCCAAAGTAAGACACCTTGACAACCTCAGCTACAGTACATGATAACAGGGGGTAACATGACAGACGACATCTCCCTAGCATGCAGAAAACGGCGATCTTATCGGTTTAACTACTGTAACCTACAGTACGGCCTCTTACTGATGGCCTTCAACTTCATGCCTGCTGCATCCAATGACTTCCTAATGAGTTTACAGTAACCAGTCCAACAGGTACAGGTGAATCCTGTGAGGGTCATAGCCACTGAGAAGGTTATGACTGAGCTATAAAATCCTATTAAGGTGGATGGTCTGCCTGGCAGGAAGGTTCCTTTGCCTGGTGGAGTCTACTGGTAGGATCAAAAGCTCAAGAGCAAAGCCTCGTTTAAAACAATCTCCCGTCTGACCTACAGACCAGGGAAATACAAACCAGTGTTTAAAAACAAACAGGACACATGACTATTTATTTACAGGGTTATAAAGTCTAGACACACTGATACTATGAAGGCAGTTTCCTGTCAATTAAAAAAATTGCAGTACAGTGACTTTGTTGCCAGAGATGGATGAATAATAATGAAATTTTTGCTCTGTGCTGAGCACAATAACTGTGATTTTCCATTTCAGCCTTCATTGTGAAGCCCTACTTATTAGGAAATATTTAGAATTTTAAAATAGCATAAAAATGTGTGCAGAGTATGTCAGGGTTAGTATTTATAGCTTGCTTATGTAAGCTTTTTACTAAAATCACTGAAAATGATTCATCCTAAACTGGGGACACACCGACCCGACATCAAAGAACTAGCAGCAACGAAGGCCACCCGTTGACTCGCCTCACGTCGCCTTTGTCTTGGCCAAAAAGTTGCCCTCTCACTCACCACTTAGATTCATTCCAGATGGCCATGTTGTTGTGAAAATATCTGTGTATTGGAATGATGAGATGAAGATGAAAAATGAGAAGAGCCTTCTGTGTTTTTCCTCTTGACTTTACTCGTAGGCTTGCTTTCCTCACGTCCGTTTCTTTTCTCCTGCACTGATTCGTTTAAGCTGAACAGCCAATCAGAGTGATTTCTCTCACCGACCGCGGGGGGCGCTGCCGATTCATCATGCTGAATAGGCCAAAAAACCTCTAAAACGGGCAGGTTAGGGCCAACGGTGCGAGACACACCAAACAAACTAGGCCGTCAGACGCTCACCAACGGCCCCAAACTGACCGACGGCCGACCGTTGAATAGATCAAAACATACTTATTGTTAGAAAATTAAGATGGCAAAGACTATAACTAATCCCACTAGAGGGTGTGAAATGGAGCAAAACTAGATGCTCCCTTTGAGTTAAATTTACACATTGCTGACATTTCATCAAAAGGATCTATTCAGGTTTACTATACATATTTCATACTGCCATATGGTGCCTCAGTCTGATTAGCATCAGATGGGATTAAGTCTGCCCTTTAACGCTTGCAGCAACCACGATCATATCCGTCCTTCTGCTCTCATCATTGATCAGAGATTTTACACAAAATAGGCCTGACACCCTCGGCCTCATCTGCCTGTAAGCAAAGACAACAAGTTGTCATGCATCTGTATTTAGTTCTATGTTAAAGAGGTAACTGCACATGATATGGAAGTATGAGCAATCAAGATTAGAAAATAAAGCTTTAAGAAGCAATAGAGCAAGGTTATCTGGGCTAATGATGCTGCAGCTGACAAACAGGCCATCAACAACTCTGTACGCCGACTCAAAACTATTTTCTGCGATGTCGACAACACTTCCAGAAAGAATAATGAAGGGCCACCGTGAACAGGGGATTGTGCAATCAATAACTGTACAATGGTCAGCATCAGCAAATATGATTCTGCTTTTTTTTTGATGATAAAGTGGTATAAAATGCTAAAAGTTCCCAGGAGGAGGGATACTTAATAAACAAACAATGCATTGCCACGTGCGTCTATTGCTGTAATATCCACCAATGCTGCTGATAAAACAGCTGGTGCATGCAAATATAGTGTTTTGGCACTATTTCTTGAGATGAACAATGACCACTGGCAGCCCAAAAATGCTTTCTACCTACTCCTCCAAGTCCATTCCCCCTGGCTTAATATGTCCAAATGACTAATGTGCTGGATGTAGCCGAGTTCCAGTTTCTCCAGAGTTTCAGTATACAGACGTTGCTTTTCTCTGAATCCATGCAGTAGTACTTCTAACATCAGTGTGATGCCAAGGTGAGGCTAATTAGGCCAGAGAAATGACAAAAGCTAACAGTATGCTGCCAAATAACAAACACACTATAATTTGAAGAGAGCTGCTGTAGAGATGGAAAGCTTTCGTCTCACAAGAAACACCAAGACTGAAATCAACAGAGACATGATTCCTTAATCAGGACAGACAGAGAGGGAGATCATTTCTAAGGAAGTACAGACTGTGAGACACAAAAGAGAGACTGTGCAATAGAGCTTTAAAAAAAGACAGTCGGCTTTTCTCTTGCTTAGTTTAGACAGGCCCCAGTCGGAATGGAAAATGTCCAACAGCTAACCAGTGCGAGTCAAACAGCATGATAATCTGATGTTTCCTACTGAGAATCCCAATATTTTTAATTATCCAAAGTTCCCTTGTGCAATGCTTCATAGTATGGCAGACTCAGAAGCATTTAAAGCAGTAAAATTAACTCCAGTCATTCCCAAAATTGTATTTCTGGATAAGCATTAAGGGACCAGTACACGAATCCGGGAAGTAAACAAGTCGCCATTTCTGCGGTGGCGTATCCCAACAATATGCGCACGCGAACGCAAGCTGTGCTAAGAAGTGTACAACTTTCTAATTTCACCTTTACATTCTATGTAACATTACTTTTGACAACGATGTCTCGGAGTTCAGTAAGAACCTGTGCAGCTGCTACCAAACAGTCATGACAAACTTCAACTTGCTAACTTAGTAAGCAAATGTTGGTGTGCTAAGGCACTGTCTAGTGTAGACCAAAATTTGTATCTATTCTATATCTATTAGATTTCATTTTAGTCTAGAGCTGGGCCTAATTTTTGTCCATGAAACCATTAAAACCCTTGGAGTTTTTGCACAGAAGACGAGAAGAGTGGCACAATTATAGTGTGGGCTAATTGAGCAAAGGGACATGAACAGAAAGAGGACAGATAGTTCAGACTCCTTAATCTGTGATTAGACAAGTGGGCAGGGCATCTAGCTCAATGCTATTTGAGAGTTAACACTCCAGGGACTGTTATGTCCTCAATCACACAGCAAAGTGTTGATGATTTTCTCAGGATATTATTTAACCAAGACAAGGGCTACATTTCCATTGGGTTTATGAACACAGCAATGAGATTAAAGAAATGGTCTATGAGAAGGGCTTGCAATAATTATGAGATTTTGTCAGTAAAAAATGTGACTCTGGGGGATAAACATAGCTACACATAGCTTTTTACCATTTCATTTTGAATAATTTAGTAATCCACCCCTACCTGTGTTTGTTTACAAGAGTAGATTCTGCAGCACAGGAGCTCTGACTGCTATTATGAATATGTTTCATGTTTTCAAATAGTGTGTCATGTGCTCTCATTCATCCACACTACAGTGTTTTGTATCTGAAATAATGTTCTCCGTGTTGCTGCTGGCACATACAGCTCAGGAAATGCCTGAATGGGAGAGGTGGGAAATAAGTAGAGCAAGAACAAGAGAGAAATGAGTTGAGAGACATTGTCCCCAAAGTGATTATTTTGACAGGATCCTCCCTGTGTCAGAGGACAGTTTCCCTTGCCTCACTTGTTGGATCAGGAAGTTGGATCTCTTCACTAGCAGAGACCCCGGTATCCACCCACACACAAATCTGGCCTTTCTCCCATTCAGAGGTCCAGGCAGGGGGAAACAAACCTTTCTTCCCTTTGTGAGGAATTCAACATGAGCATTCAGCACATTCACCGTTCACTGTGAAGCTCTGAGCCAGTTCAGCAAAACTTTTCACAGGGTGGGCAATCCACAGCTCCAATCCTGCCCTCCCTCCTGGAGAGCAGGTAGTTGGTCAACAACAGAATACAAAAGGAGGCTGAGGGCAGAGCACGGCGGCCTGGCTTCGGCTGCACCAGCAGCTCTCTAGTCGCTAGGAATGTGAAATGTTTCCCAAGGAAATTCCTCCTCCTCCAGGAAGGCAGGGAAGGAAACCAAGAGATTTTGACACATTTCAGGCAGTGGGAGTGAGCATGAAAAAGAGGGGAGAGAAGGTGCTGATTGGTCTACTGTTAGCAAAGTGTGTGAACAGCATGGGGGAGCATGAGTTGGGACTGGTTTTATTCAAGGATACCATCACACAAAGGGGAACTAAACCCATTCTTAGTTAATTTCCAAAACCTATTAATGCATTTTAAGAGGCACCCGCCACCCACCAAATGCGGGTAAATTGTTGGCAGTGGCAGGTAAAATTATCAGGCCATCCGCCACTTTGGCGGACAGGGAAAACGGCCTAGGGATTGGAATCGAGAATAGGTTCCTGGTTGCCTCCGTGACTATAGATGCATGCACAATGACGTAATGCCATACGCACACTGTATCATGTAAAAAACGGAAGAAAGCGCTCAACAGCGTGGTGCTAATAAACCTGAGGGACGCACCCTATTTTTCCCTGATAATGCTACATTGTGAACAACAACTTTTTGTTGAAATCAGCAGGACGAGAGCTAGTAATGTTGGGCAGCACAGTCCAACTTGGCTAAATAATGGAGCTACTAACATCAACAGAGTTTCCACTGAGTTACATTATGATGCGTTCAAGTATTTTCATTTATCCATGGTATGGATATCTTCCCTAACTCCAGTCACTGAAGTCAAGTGTTTTTATTGCAATGTGGCTCTGGGGCATTGACATAATGTCAATTAACTGTAGGGGTAACTCGTCAATGTAAGAGGAGTTTAGTACTTCAACAACATTTAAAACAGTGGATCATTTTTCAATAAGTGTGTTCCAACTAAGGAAGAGTAACTGGATTATTCTTGTACAGCCCCAAAACCAATCAGCATAAAACATGTTAAAAACTCTCATTGAGTATGAGAGGAACAGTATAATCAAAATGTGACACTGTCCTTGAGACAGAGCAGCTGTTTGACTTTGACATCACAGTAACAGTGACATTTCTGTGCCTTACACGTTCTGCATCGGATGTCAACACTGTCTCCGTGGCCGAACAAAGATCGTAAACATGACGCAGACGGACACAGAGTGCTGTGTCACAATTCTGAAGGGCACTGGAGAAGGCTGATGGACCTTGTTTATGATTGCAAAAGGAAGCCGGGGATTAAGCAGACAGTGTCTGTGTGCAGCATCAGATTACTGGCTCTTCTTTTCCTGTTATGAAATCAGATTACGGCAGCTCCCCTGCTAGGAGAAACAATATCCAAGCCTTGAGATGGATGGGTTAGCGAGGAGGTGAAAGGGGACAGTAAGCTCATCTTATTTGACCGACGAGCCTCCTTTATTTGTATCCCGATTTAATGGTTTCATCTTAGGTTTAAAAATGACCATACAGAGAATTAGACATTAAATCAAAGAGATTAAGGCCAGGGATGATACTGGAGATTGCACGCTAACAATTAAACCTTCCGGATATAATAAATAGCTGTGTGCATCACAGCATAAGGTATATGTAAAGACTTAGGGCTGATGGCTTCATATTCATTGACCTACAACAAAGAGGACACAATAATGTCGCTCCAGTCGAGGCCTGAGTTTGTTTTTGTTTTTCTTATGTATTTGCGGACACACACAGACAGAACACATCAATTTGAGCCAATACACAGAATTGGGGCAGAAGACACAAACATCTGACCAGAGCCTGCAGAGTACACTCAATTACTATCCAGATAGGGCTGTTCCACTCACGAGAGAATAAGGTCATCTCGGGACTCACACGAATCAAACAGACAGAAAGAAGGATGCTCTGCTCACCCAAGATAAACGTCAGAGGAAAAGAGGAAAGATGTTGTTGATGTTATAGCCTGTGAGAAAACCTGAGATATCTTCACCTCTCTGAACCCAGATAGTGAAACCTAAAAGACAGACACATATTTGGAGTAAAAATACCATGGACTGAAAATGCTCAAATATTTCCAGAGCTTGAAAACATTTTTCATTCAGTTGTTAACTGGTAACCATAACAACTTCCCTACCATTTTGGAAACAATGACGCCTGGCTAGGTTGCATGGCAAACATGACAAAATTGCTCGGTTGCTCCCATCATGTTAGTGATGAGGATAATGGTCACAACTTTTGACACCAAGTTGTAAAAGATCTTTGAACTTGGTAAGAAGCTAACCCTCACATGCTGCTATACATTCTTTATCGTTAGTAGATAAACATAGCACCGTCTTGACCTCTGCATTAGTGTCATTCCTGCAAATACCACATCGTTCCCTCAACAAATGCCTGCCTTGCCATAGATATGCGGGTCATTTGGATTCCCGAGCAGGCCGCTAAACCCCTAGTATACTGTATTCCTGCGCCTTTAAACCCTTAGCTGTCTTCGATTTTTCAGCAACATTCCCAAAGCATTGGTCAGCAATTTGTTGTGGGTGAAATGTGGAAATGGCGGGTTAAACCCTCTCTGCTCCCAGCGCACCCTCCAGACACTTAGAAGATGGTTAACACAAGAAGAAAAAACTCAGCTTATAAGAAATAAGCTGCAACAGTAATACCACATGGTATTAGAAACATTGGAGGGTGGCAGACTGGCGGCATGGGAGTGCTGGAATAAAAACAATCCAACTGTTCCAGCAGGCCTGTTACGGAGGGACAACACTTGTCTGGCGGGTAAAACCCAGTCAAATACTGTATCACACACAGCAATAAAATTTTATCTGCCAGTTTATGATAGCATATAGATATAGAAAGCAATCGATAATAACAAGTGCAAGAGTAAAAGAGTCATTGTGCAAATAAAAGATATAACAACTAGAGCTGTCAAAGTTAACACAATAACGCAAAATCGTTTTAACGCCACTAATTTCTTTAACGCTTTAATGCAATCAATCTTTTGGAGGTTGATTCAGGCTCAGTTTTAAAGCTAGAGTGAAATACGGCTATCATATGAAACTAGAAAACCTAAGGAATCCATTGGTAAATTTTGGCGGGAAAAAACTGGCATTGCCATTTTCAAAGGGGTCCCTTGACCTCTGATCTCGAGATATGTGAATGAAACTGGGTTCTATGGGTACCCACGAGTCTCCCCTTTACAGACATGCCCACGTTATGATAATCACATGCAGTTTTGGGCAAGTCATAGTCAAGTCAGCACACTGACAATATTTGTCATTGTTTTGTGTTGTTAATTGATTTCCAATAATAAATGTATACATACATTTGCATAAAGCAAGCATATTTGCCCACTCTCATGCTGATAAGAGTATTAAATATTTGACAAATCTCCCTTTAAGGTACATTTTGAACAAATAAAAATGTGTGATTAACCGCAGTTATGCATGGACAATCATGCAATTAATCGCTATTGAATATTTTAATCTTTTGACAGCCCTAATAACTATTTCTATGAATCTAGCTTGATCCTATGTAATAGTCATAGTACATTAAAAAGAAAAGGCAAAGAAAAAAAGTTAGAAGGTGTCCTAGCCCTTTATTGGCCCAGTGCCATAGGTGTGTCAACAGCAAAACTGTAAGGAACCATAATCCCATGCTGAGAGGGCCTACAAGCACTGAACATATTTTCCATTGTGGATAAAATATTTTCCCCTAAGCATGGCTTTCAGTAGGGCTAAGGAGAATGATCGATTTTTAAAATACAGATTAATATTAACAACAGCTGTGTGTGATGTTTTAGAGTACCACAATAAAAAACAGTCAATTACTAAAAGCCCTATGCCCTCATTTGAAACCGTGCCACTTAGCTGGACACTCACATTTGCTAAAGGCTAGTAGAGGAGCAAACAGCTGCACACAAAATGGCCCAGCCCCTGAAAGCATGCCAAGGCAGAATCCCCAAAACAGGCCTTGGGTTGGGCTCCATGCAAGACCTTTCACACCAGTCTAGGATAAGTGGTCTAAAAACACAGAAGGCAGAAATAGGCTTGGCAAATTACTTGCTGTGAGCACTGCAACTCCAAGCCACCATGTCAAACAAAAACTACAAGACTTTGTAGCCTAAATAAACAATTCTGTCATACTTGATTATCACTTCTACTCCATTACATATCAGATCTAACAAATTACCAAGACATCAACAAAAGACTTGTGTCAGGCAGCTACTGCAGCAGTCTTGTGCTGAACAATGACTGGTGACTTTACGCTGGGCCTCATTAATAATCCATTGTCATCCTCATCCTTATTCATCTTTAATACATCACCTTGTGTGTCATCCTACATCTCTACTATAGAGTAAGAGCACATAGTGTAGAGGCAGAAATGTGGGAAATCAATGTGCCATGTATGGCACGCTCTATAAATGCACTGACATGTTTTCTCCGCTAGCCAGTAGTCTTCAAATTTTATGGATACACTTATCAGAACTTGTAGTTGCTTGTATAATACGTCAGTTTTATCTATTTGTGTCCAAGAAAAGAGCTAAAACCTGAGACATTAGAGACAAACATCAATGATCAGTTTTTGTCATAGAAGATGTGAGATCAAGGTCACAAAATCTAATCTTATTGAGCTAAAATAAAAAATTTTCAGAAAAGGGACTACAATAAAAAGAGTAGTGAGCTGTCGAATTCTCACTCATTCTAGTTGGCTTCAAATCAGCAGCCACAGATAAAACAGAATAACATTCAAACAGAGATCACCATCACTGTAAATTATCCATGTTTTCCGCATGCTATGATTCCACAGACACTTGCATACTCATGCAGGCACTAAAGTGGCAGCAGGCAAACCACACATATGCACACGCACATCGACTGTGGAGGAAACCCTCCCCTTGCAAAGCCCACTTCTCTCCCAATGAGTGGATCAGATCTAGGTCAAAGCTGATTAATGTGCCCACAGCTCCCGAGAGGTTTCTGGTCAGGTGGCAGCAGTCAGTGCCTGCTCGCTGTGACAATGAATACTGATGCAGAGTATTACTGGATATTGCTGCTATACTTAAACAGAATAACACAAAGACAAAGCAGAGTAAATTTGCATACACAAAAAGTGACAATCAAAGCAGTTTAACTCTCTCCTTGTGCTGTGTCAACACTATGAAGTGGTTTGTGTTTGTCTTAAGGCTCTGTGTGAACAGCACAACACTGAGCTACAGAGAGGTATCTGAACATCAACATTAAAAAAAGCCAATAACATGAAAATAATATGGACGACAAATGGTCAGGTGGCAGCAGTCAGTGCCTGCTTGCTGACAATGAATACTGATGCAGAGTATTACTGGATATTGCTGCTTATACTCGAAATTAAACAGAATAACACAAAGACAATGCAGAGTAAATTTGCATACACAAAAGTGACAATCAAAGCAGTTAAACTCTCCTTGTGCCAGCTGCTGTTGTCAACACTGAGTGGTTGTCTTATGGCTCTGTGTGAACAGCACAACACTGAGCTACAGAGAGGTATCTGAACATAAACATAAAAAGCCAATAACACATGAAAATGATATGGACTACAAATGGTCAGGTGGCAGCAGTCAGTGCCTGCTCGCTGACAATGAATACTGATGCAGAGTATTACTGGATATTGCTGCTATACTTCGAAATTAAACAGAATAAAACAAAGACAATGCAGATTAAATTTGCATACACAAAAATGACAATCAAAGCAGTTTAACTCTCTCCTTGTGTCAGGTGCTGTTGTCAACACTATGAGTGGTTGTGTTGGGTCTTATGACTCTGTGTGAACAGCACAACACTGAGCTACAGAGAAGTTTCTGAACATCAACATTAAAAAAAGCCAATAACACATGAAAATGATATGGACTACAAATGGTCAGGTGGCAGCAATCAGTGCCTGCTCGCTGAAAATGAATACTGATGCAGAGTATTACTGGATATTGCTGCTATAATCAAAATTAAACAGAATAACACAAAGACAATGCAGATGACTGCGAGTAAATTTACATACACAAAAGTGACAATCAAAGCAGTTTAACTCTCCTTGTGCCACCTGCTGTTGTCAACACTATGAAGTGGTTTGTGTTTGTCTCATGGCTCTGTGTGAACAGCACAACACTGAGCTACAGAGAGGTATCTGATCATAAACATAAAAATAACGCATGAAAATGATATGGACTACAAATGGCTATGCAGCTGTTGCACCAGACACACACACACTGCTGCTTAAGGATGAAAAGGATGTCTAGGCTAGTCTCTATGAGACGAACGGCATTCATGTCACTGTATATTTATAGATAGTTATGTTGCTATTAGGTGGCATGCATTCCTTAAATCAGTTCAAGCACAGGCCTGCATGCATGGACAAAAGGGAAATGTAATAATACCTGCAAAGCTTTACCAAACGTAGAGCCACAAAGCAGAAGACATGCAGCAGCAGCAGTTAAATTAACCATTAGTTAGCTTAACTTTTGATGGCTAGTTATCATAACGGTTGGAATAAAACTGTTAATTACACACTTAGGAGACCACTAAAATATTGGTGTGCATTAGATATTTAAGCATTGTCAATTTATCACAATGCCTCGTTATTATAAAAAACAAAACAAAGATTTTGAGTCAAATTTAGAAACATTAGAGGAACTCTTAACACCATTAGCTAGTTAGCATTAGCATTAGCCACCTTGCTAGTTAACTCTAACGGCAGTGCTATTTGCTAGGTAGCATTAGCCACCATGCTAGTTACCTTGCTAGTTAGCATTAGCCACCTTGCTAGTTAATTCTAACGGCAGTGCTATATGCTCATTAGCATTAGCATTAGCCTCCATGCTAGTTAGCTTGCTAGTTAGCATTAGCATTAGCCACTTTGCTAGTTAACTCTAACGGCAGTGCTATATGCTAGTTAGCATTAGCCACCATGCTAGTTAGCATTAGCCACCTTGCTAGTTAGCCTGCTAACCCAGCAGTGTTGTGATAATGTGTGGCAGCTCTAACGTTACACTCAACGAGGGGCGTTGTTTGTCCTACGTTATTAAAACAATGTGGTGATTTGTAAACATTATGTGGTATATTTAACGCTAACATAGTTAACGTTACCTGGGGACGCAGCTGGGGGATGATCGGTCTATCTCCCAGGTCGCGAAGAGGTTCATGGGTACAGGCATGCTGCTGCTGCCCCCGGAGCCCGAGCCGGAGCCCAGCACCACAGCCCCGGATAACGCTCCTCCGGTGGGGAGCAGAGTTGTAGTCGGTGCTGGTCCACCGCCGCCGCCGCTGCTCGGGTTCAGGAAAGCGGCCCGGACGCCTCCTCTCTCTACAGCCGCCGCCATCATCACCTCCACTGCCTGCCTGGGTGGCTGGGTGGTGGAGAGCAGCTCTTGAGTGTAGGACGGTACGCGGGGCCGCTGTGGAGCCGCTGTGTCTCTGCCTGCTGCTGCTCCTCCAGACTCACTGCTCCTCTACACCGACTAGAGATGCTGATAGGCGGGGCGGGGCATGATGGCACTGATCTGATAGGGGGCAGCACGGCCCTGCTGCTACAGGGTGGGACATCTTTACTATCAACATACTGATATACTCACTTTACATGATCATGTAAGGATTTAGGATACACATATGACAGGAAAATGCAGTAATGTTAGAGGAAATAAACAGTTAGGTGTTATAGCATTGTTCATCTCCACTCCTCCATCATGTTTGTTGGCTCTATGAATTGTTAATAAAGAAGAATGGGCATAAACATAATACAATCAGACAGCACACAAATTTACATTATTTTTATACTGTAAAATATTTTTGCTGATTTTTTTATAATGAAAAATCTGAACATGTTCATGTTTGAACTTTCGAAATAAGGTATGAACAAAAAAAACTTCTAAAAGTGAGAATCATTTGTATACAGATTAGTATATTATAGGTGTTATAGCATTGTTCATCTCCACTCCTCCATCATGTTTGTTGACTCTATGAATTGTTAATAAAGAAGAATGGGCATAAACATAATAGAATTTTTGTTGTAGAATTTATTTAATTTTTATATTATATTTATATTGTAAAATATTTTTGCTGATTTTTTTATAAGGAAAAATCTGAACATGTTCATGTTTGAACTATGAAAAAAAACCTTCTAAAAGTGAGAATCATTTTGTATACAGATTAGTATATTAACTCAAACAAGCCCTATTTTGAGACAAAATGTTCTCACACAAATAAAGAAGGTGTATTGTATTATATTATATTGTATTAAAATGAAACAATTTCAAATTGTCGCCAGTTCAAGTCCCCGCATGGACCAGGTACTGAGTGTGAACTGATCGCTGGAGAGATGCCAGTTTGCCACTTGGGCACTGCCGAGGTGCCCTTGAGCAAGGCACCAAACCCCCAACTGCTCGGGGCGCCTGTCAGGGGCAGCTCTGACATCTCTCCATTAATGCATGTATATAGGTCCTGTTTGTGCATGTGTGCATGTCCATGTATATAACAGAGTGAAAAAATTGAATTTCCCCTCGTGGATTAATAAAGTGCCTTTCTTTCTTTCTTTCTTCTTCTTTCTTTTCTGTCTTTCTTTCTTTTCTTTCTTACAATAATCATAATTTATAAAGGGTAAATTGATTAATTAAACTTAGTTAATAGTTATTTTACTGTTATCAAACAATGAAATTAAGATAAGATATTCCTTTATTAGTCCCACAGTGGGGACATTTGCAGTGTACAGTAGCAAAGGGGATAATGCAAAGAACAAGAAGCATCGGTAAAACAATAAGTTTTCCTGGGGGCTTTTTCATTATGAAAATGATAAATGACAATAAACACTTGGTGGATATTGTTGTGCATGGTTGTGTTGCTAATAACCATTAAATTGCAATTCCTAAACAAAAAAAATCAAAAAACTTTCACAGTAAAGTTTCAAGTGGGCAGGACCTGCTTTGGTATACGTTTTTCATGATTCATCATCA
This sequence comes from Adelosebastes latens, assembly GCA_916700685.1. Lineage (NCBI taxonomy): Eukaryota > Metazoa > Chordata > Actinopteri > Perciformes > Sebastidae > Adelosebastes > Adelosebastes latens. Next base: position 43,048 of record CAKAKR010035912.1, on the reverse strand, counting down.
ATCTCCGATCACGTAATGACAACTGGTATTTGATTCAATCATTGTTCTCATAATGCAGGTGTTGTGAAACCCGCTGACTGTAACTGTGACTAAGGACTCAAATAAAGCTGACTTGACTTGACATGCTCCGGAGGGTTGGGTAATGTGTGTGGCAGCCTGTTTAAACTGACTGGGGAGGGGAAATATTGACTTTGTCAAATGTTACTGTGTTTTGCACAATCAGAAGTCTGATGTAATAGCAATACATCATCTTCTATCAGATCATTATTGTTGTCAAGTTCACCTTTTGCTTCATAGACCTTTTCAACTGTTTGTTTAGACTTTCAATAAAGCAGTAAACCATTGGCTCACATGGACACCCGCGGGTGAAATATGCAAATAAACTCAACACTTTGTTAGTGTCTCGTGGGATATATTGTTGCCTCTGCAAAACACGCTGTGAGTGTAAACAAGCTAATCTTTAATCACTGCTAAGGCAACTCTGTGCACCTGACAGCGTTTCATCTTCCAGACTGTAACATCTGTTGTTAATAATGATGATGGCAACCGTGATGTAATTGAAAAAAGGTGTCATTCCTTAGCTCACTATTTTAATTACAACAATACATTTTAACAAGATTAGATTAATAGAAAATGCATCAATATCTTTATGTAAAGGTAAGGCAAGGCATTTTGTATATATACACTGCTTTTTATACACTCAATGTGCTTTAAATAAAATTGTAAAGAGAGAGAGAAAGCTAGATGTCAGATAATATATTTTGTATGAATGAAAGTATTGTTTAAGAGGGGAAAATCACTGACTTTACTTATTATACCAAGGTGCCTGAAGATGAGTTTTCTCAACATAAATCTGCAGTGCGTGCACGTTGGCTTCCTTCTGGTATTTATCATTTTATCATCATTTTTCTGCCCTTTGAGGAAATGCTACCACCTCAAAATTACCATAATGGACAAAATGATTAATGACTAAACTTGTGGAGTGCATCGCCGCCCAGTGTTGCAAAAGAGCACTACAACAAAATGTAGGAAATTAAATACTAACTTGCACATTGCGATCCATCCAATAGATGGCAGACTGTCTGCATTTTTGGTAGGATCTCTTATTCCAACTTCTGCCTCTCTATTCTTCTTTCTCTTGCTCACTCTAACCTCCTGATTTAACCTCCTCCTATAAGTGTGAGTGGGTGGGAGTATATATTGTGACACTGTGACACCGTTGATGTTTCCATACCACCACAGTCTGACATTTTATAAGCTGCCCTTCACCTTCATTGAATACTGAGGAGGAGAATAAAATACCCAAGCATCGGTTTGTCAGGTAACACCTGCTCAGTGGCAGGCGTCCTCCCACTAAATTAAAGAAATTAATCACATCTTAATATCAAGTGAAGAAAGGTCTGGAGCAAAGAGACGAGGCTGCTAGTGCTGATGTTTTGGAAAGGTTGCAGGGCATTTCCTGTTATTAAAGCCAGCTGACGGTCAGAGGAGAGCAAATATAGCAATGCATCTCTGACGTCAACATACAGACAACAAACAATACTAATTACCCACACCGTCTGTCAGGTAACAGCGTCTTATTCTTCCTCAGATATCTGACTGAAACCCACAGATCTTTCATAACGAGTGGTGACAAGCAAATACGGTCTCCAAGCAGGTCTTTATTTTTAGGCGTGAGCTTTTGTTTTATGCTTGTGCCACCTCCACACCATCAAAGTCAGACATTTCTAATGAGCAAGCCTTGAATTACAAGCTAAAAACAACCCTTCTCTGAATCACTGCACAGCGCTTAGACTTTGCCATTTTCTTGTTTAAATTTAGAACTTAAAGAGCATCAAGTCTTTGTGACGTTTGTGAAAACTTAGCAGAGTGAGTGTGATGAGCAGCTAACACCGGTGGAGGAATGTCTGTGCTTTGTACCTCCCTCTAAGGATTGTCAGTGCCACCAGATATTTCAGTTTCCACTGCTGAATGAGGGGAATAATAGGAAATAAGTGTCTGCTGAATTTTTCTTGCAATTTGGCAATACAGCTCTAATGAATCAAATCTGATAATGTGGTCATGTTCTAGCCACAGACTGTTCATAAAGATGAACGACCAGAGTGAAGCCAAATTATCTCAATGGCCCCCTGGTGGCTGGCTGCAGTATAGGTCATAAATCCTGCTTCGTCCATGTTAGTGGATGGGACATGAGCCAACCTAAAAAGACAAAGTACACTTCAAATACATTTTTGCCACAGATGGTTTCTGTCATTGTAGGTAGTTCTTATCACACTGATGTATGTTCAAGTGTTCATTTTTCAGATAAGTTTGATTTTAGTTGAGTGGAGGCTCGGGAATTGTACGAGAGAGGAGCTGTAACTTTAACTTTCAAAAACCGTCATGAGACTGTGTAATAGAACATGTGTCAATTTGATCATAAATGTAGTTATAGAGATATTATGGTTAGTTGTTGTGTATTTCTAGCCAAACAGCTACCGTGGTGCTAATGTAGCAGCTAGGTTCATTCATTCAAAGCCTATCGCTCCTTTGTGGAGCATAGGCCGTTGACCACAGTCCGCCAGAGTCTTTTGTCCTGGGCTTTCCTCTCCAGTTGTTTCCATGTCAGCCCGCTCTGTTTGATGTCCGTGTCAAGGTCCCTGCGCCAGGTGTTCTTGGGCCGGCCTCTCCTTCTTTTGCCTTGTGGGTTCCATCTAAGGGCCTGCCTGGTGATGCTGGTACCGGGTTTCCGGAGTGTGTGGCCAATCCATCCCCATCCCCATCTCCTGATCTCTTCTTCAACAGGTTTTTGACCTGTTCTCTGTCAAAGATCATTGTTGCTGATGGTATCCGGCCAGTGGATGTTTAAGATGCGCCTCAGGCAGTTGTTTATGAATGCAGCTAGGTGGCTCACGTTAAAAAGCTACGGCTGTACTCAGCTTGTGATTGGCTCGGGCTAGTGTGTGTAGGCGGGATCTCAATATCGCAGCTCCACCTGTGCAGGCTTTGGCTCCAAATTACGTCAAAATCTCAAGATAGCAGCTCCCGTATCCGTGATATTTTGGCTTCACTTTTGTACAGTGGGAGGAATTTGAGATGAGTCGTATATCAATTGGTGGTGCCTTCACGAGAAGAGTCCATATGAACGCCCCCCTCTTGTGGTATTCACAACCTCGTAAGTGAAAAGTTTCGGAAAGCTCTGAGTTCACGACTAGTTTGACGCGTTTGTTGATGTTGTCAGAAATGGCGGAGGACATGGAAGTTAATTTCTCGGTGCATAATAAGTTAATATATTGTAATTTTAGTCTTATATTGTTTTTCTTCGTAATTTTATAATAGGTCTGAGGGAAATGTTGATATTCCTAACAGCCTCATCTTTTCCTCTGTCATTATGCCTTTGCATTTACTGCATTATGTTAAATTGTTAGCCTTCTAGATGCCGACAGAAATGTTAATATTGCTGTTGCCTAGCAGCGGTGTTCTCACGACTTAACCATTTGAACGTTAAGCGTTTTGTGTACATGACTTCCCATGTTGGAAACACAAGCTCACGAGTTTCATTTGAAGGCACCATATATATATATATATATATATATATATACAGTCTATGGTTCTAGCAGAGAGAATATTAGTATTGTCAATCAGTTCACAGTTAAAATGCAGTTGGTCCCTATATACAGCTAAAGTTGGACCATATTGACGCATTAATGAGAAGTGTTTAGGGCCACTTCAGAGGCACAGACGAAATTATGTGCAGCCATATGCTGACCCCTGAGGAGCTTGGCGGCGTTGTGCTGCAGATGAGTATGCGTAGGAGTCGTATGATACCTGCAGCACAGCAGTGTTTATCTGAGTTGGTGCCTCTGGAGGCAGAGTCAACACCTGCCTTCGCGCTTCCTACTGTGTGATGATAAAGACGTTAACTGGACAAGATTAAATGAGACAGATGGAGACATTTTTCGTTTTTTCGTCTTGAACTGCATCCATGCATATTTCAACAGTGCTCTGCTCAGTTTAAACCCAAGCGTATCAACATGCACCTTCTCCTGTTGGGTTTCATTGAGGTTGCCATCTCTGTCAGCTTTCACTAAAACGGTTGGTGTTCCCGAAGAGACTCGGAGTGATGGTTTAAACTGCGGTGAAAGAAAAGGGTTAAATTTCTGGTCTATCAAAGCCGAACCATTTAACCTGAGTTTAAAAGGGGGTCTCATTCATCAGGGAAACTGTGCACAGCGTTACTGTTATGTTTCTCATTTCACACACATATTACAGCCGGCTCCAGTCTGGGCTCAGAGTGATTGGTCTCTGGAGAGCAGTCAGACACAATTTAAAGGTCCTGTCTATATGTAATCTGCTGAGAGATTGCCACATGCCCCGATACAGTAGAGCAGATCAATCTGAGGCACATCTCTTTTTCCTTCATAAGATCTCTGCACACATCTCACTATTAATAACACTTCAAAACACGAAGGGCTGCAGATAAGCTGCTGATCTAAAGGGTTTGCAAGACTAGCAAATTAAGGATATTATGTCTCATGGATTACATCCTTCGTTGCGGCACAATCGATGAACAATTTCCTTGGTTTTTTATTCATCTCAGGTATTATTATTATTTCTTTGCGTGGGTTGGATTGTGATAATGATTAAATACTGATACTACAAATGAGTGAATATGTCAGAGAAGAAGATCTCGGAGTGACAACTGTAAACAGCAAGAACAACATTTTAACTTTCAGGTGAAGACCCAAGTTACAAAGTTACATTCTAACTCAACAATACCAAATACCAAATACAATAATAAAAAATCTGGTTTGAATTTAGTGTTAATGTTGCCTTTAGTGAAAGGAAGACAAAACAGGACAAGTTAACAGGACTACACCATTCTGCATCTAAATGACCAATCATGACCAGTCAATGTAGTTTAGCTTAAACACATACTGTACAATGTAGATCTAAGGTCAGGTTAAGCAGTTGAATATTTGCTCTTTGTTATAGCACTATTTTAACTTGAAAACCATTTGTCTGACTTTATGTGGTTTGAATTCCTCTCTTTGAAATCTACAAAAAACTGACCCATAAACTGTATATAAGAAGTGGACGTAGTCGGCGTGACGTCATCCATTGGTTTGTGGACTGCGGTTTTGAAGCCTTGAGTTCGGCATTTTGGCCGTCGCCATCTTGTTTTTTTGCAACCAGAAGTGGAATAAGAGGGTGGAGCTAAGTACAAAGAAATGCTGAATAAGACATTTTTAGGCGACCAAAAATGTTAATATCAACTTCCTCATTGTTGCCCATTGGACTGAGCACAACCTGATAGGGCAGGGATCTGATTAACTAATTATCCTTTCTTGCCTGGATGCTCAAGTCTGATTCACCAATCTAATTTCACAGTATCAGTTTGCCTTTCTTTAATGTAAGACTCTTTGTTTGGGTAGACATTTTCTTCCCCCACAAGAGGACATACGCCATCTAATTTACAAAACAGATCTTTATGATGTCACAAAAACCAAATATGCATTTTAATTTCAGTTGTGTCTGTGTTATGAGACTCAGTTTCATTTCACCACCTGTGTGAGTGTGAGTGTGTGTTTCTAATTGATTATGTTTTTGGGTTTGTATGTGTATCCTTCATTGATGCGGTTTCTGCATTTTACTGTACTCATGCTTATACTGTATTCTCATATTTATGATGTTTATGCCAAGTTTATGTCTACATTTTTATATTTTGTCTTTCAATGTAAAGCACTTTGAGTTTACGTGGACTGAAATATGCTATATAAATAAAATTGTCATTGCCACCTACCACTGAAATCATGTGAAAATTCCATTAAGGCTGAAAGAGAGATTCTCCAACACAAGCCCTTTATCATGTTACAAAGGAGGCAGGGCAAGAATGCATCTGTGAATAGAGGTTTCTAAGAACTTAGTACATTTTAATGTGTATTTGCACATGAATGACACCGACATTCCCATTGAATCTAGCCAACATGCCTCTTGTTTATGGAAGCTCTCCTTACGCCGAGCGCATTAACATAAAATCACCCCTCTATTTTCTCTTCTCAGACGTCTACAGATATGCGCTAATAGCTGTATGCTGAAGAAACGCCGATAGTGGAGAATGGTGGTAGAGGATAAAAGAAGGCAGACGGCCAAGGGGAATGAACAAATGATGGAGTGAGTTGATGAAATCCTATTAGAACATACAGTATGCAAATCAGGAGACATCATGTGCCAGCTTCAAATCTCATCTGATCTCACAGTACATGAACTCTGCATAAAGGGCGTTCATAATTCTCATCCATTCAGCGGTACCGGTGCGGCTCCATTGATCTCTGAAGAATGTATGAGCACATTCCCCGGACACTCATTGTGTTTCCACTCTGGACAATGCAGCCTGGAAAGACATGAGAGACTATAGAACTATGAAATCCATTTGCATTAATGTCAGCCACAGAGAACAGAGACAAGCAGGCAAGACAAAAGACGTGCAGGGGTCCTGAAGACCTACAGCATCTCCTGAGACCAGGTCTTACTGCACAGACAGCCTCACAAAAGGCAACACTGGACAAGCGCCAACATTAGGAGAAATCTTCTGCTGCCATTAAAATTCTCATTTAAGTAGAAGCCGGAAATGCATAGCCAGCTTGCTCTCTTTCCTCCCCTCTCCTTAATGCGTTCAGATGGGAACCTTTGTTGAAAGGAATCATTTTACATTTAGATTTCCCAGAGTAAAACGAGGCGCGGGGGGAAACTCCCTGCTTGGCGACATGTTTCTCACAGAGAGAGCTCTTCCTAATGAGCCCTTTTAAGCTTAGCTGATTATTTTCTGCTTTGGAGTTGTAGCTGGAGCGCAAAGTACATGTTTTCTCCACTATTAACCCAGATATCCAAAATGGCAGCCCCGGGGTATGTTTGATTGCTCTTCCCCAATCCTTTGAACTCCACTGCAATCAGACAACCCAAACTTCAGCTACTTTTCGCCATGAAATTGAAAAGGTATCTGCCTATCACAGCACTCCCCGAAGTCACCTAACGATTAAACAAGTCTTTGTCCTGAAATGCCATCTTTGAACTGGGGTGCCATTGGAGGCTATGCCTACGACAGTATCTGCAGCTCCATCTGTCAGACAGGCAAATAATGCAGCCATGTTGGTGCAGCGAGTGTAGTCTGTGTGTGTTTATCACACCCATCTAAGCATAGGCTACAATACAAAACATGAGCTGTCAAAGCTAATCAAAATCCTTTTTAGTCTTCTGACAAGTTTTCGGTGATGACAGAGATTTTAATCATTATACTGAGACAACCACTTACTCAGAAAGATGGAATATTTGTTTTTCTTGCTGTTTTTTCATTGCTGTTTCCACTGTCAGCATCTCAACTGCAATTACTTAAAATATGAGTTACAAATTATTTCAATGCCACTTCTGAAAGGAGCAATCATTTGTAAACCTGTCGAAGCCTTCCTTCAAAACAAAAGAAACGCAGAGAGGTAAAGAGGCTCAAAAGTCTAAAGTAATACTTATCATCTTAATTTAAGAAGCAATGATGTGGGCAACATCATCTTTAAGGGCAGTACCACAACTTGACATTTCCATCTGGATTGAAATCATTTGACATTTTCTGGGTTTGGAGAAATGTGCAGTTGAATGCTAGATAGTTTACTTAGCTTTTCATTTTTCATGTGTGCAAAACGGTATCAGCCTTTTGTCAGACTACAGGGGAGGCAACATTTTCATCCAACACTGCAGATACCTCTGCCTTGGTTATGTTTCAAAGAGTTTGTAGGTGGGAAGCCGGTGAGGGATCACACCCTTGTCACTCCAAGATTGATGCTGCTTTAAAGGTGCTAAATGTGAGATTGGGAGCATTTCTATTACCTCCACACGGCTCTCAACATGGCGACGGCTGAGCCGATGGCTGGCAGCTAACGGTGCTAACAGCGCTTAGAGTGAAAACAACAGTGCTGACAGAGCTAACAGTGTTAACCTGAGGGTGGGTGCTACGCTTCCGCAACGGCGCCGTCGGTCGGGACGGCGTTATCAGCTGTAACTGCCGTATGAGCTGGATATGTCAACAAAGCGAGGAGAAGCTCGGATTACAACACACACAGAGGGAGAGCGACTTCATTCTGTGCTCAGGTAGATATTACGCCAAATTCAGGCGGTAGTAGCTGAGTCCGTAGGGACTTGGCTTGAGAACCTGTTCAAGTCCCCTCATGGACCGAGTATGGAGTGTGAACTGGTAGCTGGAGAGGTGCCAGTTCGCCTCCTGGGCACTGCCGATGAGCTCTTAAGCAAGGCACTGACCCCTCCAACTGCTCCCCCGGCCGCTGTATAGTAGCTGCTCACTGCTCCTAATACTAGGATGGGTTAAATGCACAGATTAAATTTCACTGTGTGCTGTGCTGTGTACAATGCAATGTGTGACAGTAAAATCTGATTTACATTTACATTCACACCAAGCAGCGGCAAAGTGCGGTTCGCCGCAATGATTACATTTTTCTGCGGTCGGGAGGCGTGTTCATATGTATCAGGCAGGAAGAAATCTTTGTAACGTAGGACAATATGTCACAGGAGTCACAGGATCTGTTTACTGATTGGCTGTGGGTCCTATCTGGTCACACTTTGCCGCTAAAAGTTGAACTTTTCCCGACTTTTAGTTTGGCTGCACTTTGGCGCAGAATCAATTGAATATGGCGTTACTCCACTATATCTTAACATAGTAAAGTTGGCTGCTGCTACATTAATGCTCTGGATATCGTATAGAAAACCTTTAAAACACTGCATAAATGATTCACTACCACACTGTAAAAAAACCCAAACAGAAAACCTGCATGACCGGACCATAAAATTCTAAATAAATTTGCTTTGATGTGTGAACGAGCGTACTTGCTTCAGGCCCTCCGGCTCAAATGTCTGTACTTATTGAACTGTGGCAAAAGGATGGATGGGCACTTCTAGGAAATAGCATTGCTGGGATGAAGTCTGACAGGATGCTGCTGTTTTTTCTAATACCACCCACACTGTACTGTAGATATGATACATTTATCCAAGCTGACAGTTATGAAGTGAATGTACCACTGTTTCCTGAGAGCCAACAGAAGATGCTGGAACTGGTTGCCAGATAAAGTGGTCATTATATATATATTGCTCGTCCTCCATTTAAGTTGCCCTTCAGCAGGCACTGAGCTGTGACAGGACGCATCCTGAACGTAAACAGGCCACGTGTTGAGCTCACCTTTTGTCCATAACATGTCACAGACGTCCCTCACTGCTCTGCTCACGGACACTTCAGGGCAGTACGGGAAACTGACATATCTGAATGTAACCGACAGAGCAGAACAGGAACACGGAAAGGATCACTTTGCAAACGCTGCCCTCAGGGTCAAAACAGAAAAACAGCACAGACTTTATCTTGTCGGTGAGTTTTAAATGTCAGGAGTTTTTTTCCTGACCCCTGTCAAAACTAAACGCTGTCAAAGTCAGGCTGGACTTTGGTATGTGACTGGATACATATATATATATATATATGTTTAACCAAGACTTATGTTTGAGGGCTTGTGTCATATAAAGCTTGAAATAAACTGCACATATTTATTGTAGCTGTCAAAGTATACGCAGTAAACCTGACCATACAACCAGGCCATTGCTTTTACTTTGCAAGCACAATATGTGCCTTTAAAATGCCTCCAAAATGGGTTGCTGTGTCCTAAAAGTATCATAAACATGTGTTTGCCACAGAGCTTATTTTCTGCAATAATCTAAAATCAAATGGAAAAATGCCATTGTTTTTTTGCTGAGGGAACCAGGGCGATGCTAATTTCCTGGTTGGCCAACAAAAATATGTCATCCCTGCAGCACTCTATACAACAAGATGCATACACAATGCATCCTGGGATGTGGGCAGGTTAATAGATTAATCCAGCCTTGCTCTTCAGGCACATACCACCATGTCTCACCATTTACTTATTGGGATTAAGGTATATTATACTTGTATTATAATAATAAAGTCTTGATCAGATACAGTGTGGTTGCCTGTGTATAGCATAGGCTTCAAGTGTGTTTTGTGTAACCTCGGTGTAAACCGGCCCACAATCATATGCTGTAACTCACCAGATTGTGACACACAGTCGACTATCACAGAACACTGCTAGGAAAGGAGCCGACCAGACAAATCAAAGCACTCTTTCTGTTAGAAAACACAACTTATGTAGCAGCTTCTCAGTGGGATGTTTGACCCAGATATGTGTAACAGAGTACCTGAAGCCGCAGGCTGTGTCAAGCATGGATCCAACGCATATATTCATTAAATCATATTCTGTTAATTCTGCAGCGCTGAACTGAAGTAACTCCTCATCAGTACGTTGCAAGGTTGAGCATTTATACGTCGTGACACCCACACAATCCATCATATGGTACAATGAAGCTGCAAGGTTGTTGCCTCTCCAGCTGGAGGTTGGATTCAGTTCCCATCAAGGGTAACAATCATTTTCTTGATTTATTTCGTGCAGACATGGTTAACTCCGACAAACAAACGCTCGCAATATGGAACAAAACTTTTCGATGTTAACCTTCAAGAATGTTGTTCTTTTTCCGTTGTTCTTTGTCATTGACAGTATTTTTCCTTGTTTACCTACAATGCTGCTTAAAATGTGTTTTTTTTTCCAGCTGCTTTTGCTAAAGGCAATGTATAAATAAAGCAAAGAGGCGCATGAAGAGTTGTGATCTGTAAAAGAATAAAAAAATTGCTGGGTATTTTAGTGTTTGACAAAATACTGAATGGATTTTTCAAATTATTTTCTTATTTCTCAGAACTGTCATTGTTTGATTTTGGAACGAAAGAGATTAGATTTATTTCAAAACCAGCTGATGAAATTGTTTCTTTCATCTTATCAAACAACTAGAAGGAAACAGCCGCAATGTTAAGGTGGAATTTCAATTTCAAGATCAGTTGCAAGATGGTTGCAGTAATTGCATATGACATTAGGTCATTATATCTAATGGCTTGCATTATATGGAGAAATAGAAACGTGAATACTGAAAGCCAATTTGGAACACAGTCTTGGCGCGTCGGTAAATTCAGGTCATTTCAAGCCTGTGTGGGAAACAGCTGTGCATGCTTACACAAAATGAGCCTTGTTAATTTTCTGAAGTTTGGAGAAGATTACGAGTTTGTTTATATGTGGCTGTGTGGATGATTACGAGGATGGCTCTCACTGCCTGGGCCCAGGGATTAGAAAAGCATAAGAAACTGAAATGTAAAATGGTCTGTTATCTCATGCCAGGGAGGAGTGTGGGGACCAGATGTTATCTTTATGTGGGTAATGGGTTATCACATCTCGTGGCACAGATTACAGATCTATTGTCCTTCTCTCCCTCTCTTAGATATTACTGAAATTTTCATTATCTTGTCCACACACTGTCACCTCAATGTCTCAGCTCCTTCCCATCAGCCCGATGCATAGTCACAAAGCAGCTTAGCCCCCGTCACCTCATTTACCCTCTCACACCAATCTTAATGGCTCCTTATCACCATAAACATATCATTGAATTCCAGCAATGACTTTCCGGTTATTAACTTTCATACTGCAGCGCTAAAGCTGATGGGAAGATGGGGAATTTATTTGGCCATAGTTTGAGGATTAGAAATGGTTAATGGTTGTTTGGCTTTAGCGACTTAGAAGGAGATTCTGAATAGCTTGACAGATGCACTTATCAAACAATATAATGGCTACTGAGTCAGATGTCAAAATATAACAAAGAATCTGCAAGACAATTAACCAAGAGGCAGGATTTGGATGGTTCATTTAGCTAGTATCTGCCCAAATGAGCAACACTGACGCATCAAACAAGGAAATAGAAAAGAGGTCGAGAATTACATCGACAAATGTGTGATTTCCATGCCTTTTCACAACTGTTATCACCTTAAATGATCCACTTATTTAATCAAAATGAACTACATCACAGCTGTTGGCTTAATTACTAAACTAACTTCAAGCTGGTGTAGACTTTTTTAGCCTGTCCTTGCTCTAGCCACCAAGAAAACACCATAAACTGGGATTAAAATATATTCCGTGGACCCATGTGAGTTGTCTCATTATCATGCACAAATGTAAGTGGGATCATGTCAAAGGAGCGGAGAGCCTCATATTTCTAGTTATGTAATCTTCCCACAGCAAAGTCCAAAAGCATGTTGCTTTCTGAAAAAGTCAGTCCTACACTATATGGTGGCCATAAGTCCTGGATATATACAGTACGTGTATACTGTGATTTCAACAAGAGTCTACAGTCATGCCAGCAACTCTGTGACCTAAATAACATCAGCTTGCTAACATGCTCACAATGCTTATGCAAACATGCTGATGTTTACCATGTTCAGCATCTAAGTTTAGCATGCTTACATTTGCTTATTGGCACTAAACACTAGGGGTGGGGAAAAAAAATCGATACTGCATAGTATTGCGATATTTTGCATGGCAATATTGTATCGATACACAGACGTCAAGTATCAATCGTTTATTATATAAACTATTAACCTCTTAACAATCTGCCGGCTGCTATTCTGTCTTTCAGAGGTTGTAGCGGGCCGTCATATGAAACTAGAAAACCTAAGGAATTGATTGGTACCAACCATGTCATGTTAGCTTGTCGGGAAGAACGCTAAATAACGCTCCAAAAAGTTACGCTAAATTTTGGCGAGAAAAAACTGGCATGGCCAGGTCCCTTGACCTCTGACCTCAAGATATAAAACTGTATCTTATTAGATAATACAGATGATGACAAACTGCATAATTTGCAGTTGAAAAAAGGTAATAAGGGCGCCTGGTTAGCTCAGTTGGTAGAGCGGGCGAACATAGAGCAAGGCTCAATCCTTACCGCGGCGGCCCGGGGTCTAATCCGGCCTGTGGCCCTTTATGCATGTCATTCTCTCTCTCTCTCTCTCCCCCCTTTCCAAGACTCTATCAATAAAATGGAAAAATGCCCCCAAAAAAATAACTTTAAAAAAAAAAAGAAAAAAGGTATTAATCATAATATATCTTATCGCAATACTCAGCATATCGCAAAATGTTTAAAATCACAATAAGATGATATCATGACTTAAGTATCGTGACAAACTGAAATTTGGACCTGATGGTGGTTCTATGTTGAAAAGTCAGATGGTCACCAAAGTTATTACAATTCATCCTGATGGGAACATGATCGTCTGTAGCAAATTTCATGGCAACCTATCCAATAGTTGTCATGATATTTCATTTAAAACCACGTGTCACCATCAGAGGATCACCACGGATGTCTGAACAAAATGTCATGGCATTTGAAATATTATAGTCTGGACCACAGTGGTGGAACGATCGTCTGACCGTCAATGGCGTCCCTAGAGGAGCCATCCCTTAAAAATCGCAGGAAGCCAATGAGTGGATGGGGAGAAAAAAGCCATAAAAGCCAATGGTTTGTCACTGCACGCTTGATTTGTATTTGGAGCGGTTAGCTGTGTCACTTCTGTCAATACAATGGATGCAGATAAAGATGTCAGAGACAGAAACTCTGTTGTTCCAAACAAATATGACCCCGCTGATGAAAAACACCAGATTATAGGATTTTAAATACAGTTTACAGACAGAACATTGTGATGTGTATAGGAGCCAAACATCATATATACAGTACAAAGAGTTGAAAGAGTTTTACCCAGTAAAACGTATTGGGAAACCTTGAGTTTATCTAAGAACTAGTATTGTATTGGAGACCCCTGTGGAGGAGTGTGGATGAGATCTAATACACAGCATGCCCTGTCCATAAGATCTGACAAATGCACCATCACCTATTGATCCTCATACTGCACACACCCATCTCCCCATCTCGCTGCCCAGCAGTCCATCCAGCAGAGCCCTCCTGTCATTTATTATTGAAGAGAAAGCCTCAACCTTAACACCTGAAGAACAGCCGCTGACTGCTTTAACTCCTCGAGCTGTGTGAACTTGAGGCAAAATGTCACTCACTGAGTCTATATTTGCATTTATTTGATCTGAAACTTTTGTCATTAGAGTAGTTTCTTAAGGGGTTGGAAGTTTTTTGGTGACAGCGAACTCAAATGTGCTCCTAGTTTGTTGTCACGGTGAGAAGTACTTTGCAGTAAGAATTTTCAAAAGGCCAGTTACGAATGTCTATTTGTGTTACCAGATGTTATATACCTGTTAATCGTGTGCGAAGGTGAATCCAAGGTAGGAATCATGATTAAAATATGAAAACAGACTCTATAGTCAAGGCTGTATTACCAACCAGGCAAATCAGGCAACTACCCAGGGCCCCCAGACCCTCAGGGGGCCCCGAGGCTCCATTCACCACGCACGTAAGAGTTATTTCATTAGTTTGATTATTTTATTATTATTATTTGTTCTTTTTGTATTTAGTTTTGTAGACACTAGGGACAATAAGCACCAGACCAAGCACTTGGGTTAGGTGGAAGGCAGGATTAATGATAAAGGTAGTAGGTGTGTCAATGTCAGGTGATGCACCAGGAAGAGACATGTTTGTTTTTTTAGTGGAGTAAGAGAGATGCAGCACGATGATCCAAGATTCAAGATGTTTATTGTCACTCCGGTTATACAAGTTAGGGCTGTTGAAGTTAACGCGTTAACGCAAATTCATTTTAATGGCACTAATTTCTTCAACACATTAACACAACTTGCGATTTTTTAGGTTGTAGCGGGCTCAGTTTTAAAGCTAGAGTGAAGATACTGGCATCATATGAAACTAGAAAACCTAATCAACCCATTGGTACCAACATGTCATACTAGCTTCTGTTATAGCCATTTTCAAAGGGGTCCCTTGACCTCTGACCTCAAGATATGTAAATGAAAATGGGTTCTATGGGTACCCACGAGTCTCCCCTTTACAGACATGCCCACTTTATGATAATCACATGCAGTTTGGGGCAAGTCATAGTCAAGTCAGCACACTGACACACTGACAGCTGTTGTTGCCTGTTGGGCTTGAGTTTGCCATGTTATGATTTGAGCATATTTTTCATGCTAAATGCAGTACCTGTGAGGGTTTCTGGACAATATTTGTCATTGTTTTGTGTTGTTAATTGATTTCCAATAATAAATATATACATACATTTGCATAAAGCAGCATATTTGTCCACTCCCATGTTGATGAGAGTATTAAATACTTGACAAATCTCCCTTTAAGGTACATTTTGAACAGATAAAAAATGTGTGATTAATTGCGAATAACTATATAATCCGGCCCCTGTCTGCAGTGCTTCCTAAAACTAGAAAGACTGATTGGTGACAAAAGTCACATTTTGGTTTGGGAGAACATTTCCAGTTTTAAATGTGCCTTTAGATAAACTCAAAATCAAAATGTCATTCCCCTGAAACAAACAAGCATGACCACAGGTCAGACAAACATGGCAAAACTGACCACCAGTTATAATGTTGACAGTATTTTCAGTGACACAACTTCTGATATTTCCTAGACTTCATATGCATGTGTTACCAAAAAGCATTGGGTGGCAGCGGGGTTCCTAAAAATTCAAAAAATGTTTCAGCCAAGCAAAACATCATGGTAATGGTAACAGACCATGCAGTACATTGGCTTGCTGAACACACATCCTTTTACCATGTCTATGTGTGTGTGTCCCTAACAAACCCACACACAAGTTAACAGGCTTACCAAAGCAATCTCATCCTTGTCCCTCTTTGCCGAGCTCAAACCTCGGTCTCGTGCTCATCTTTCCCTCTTATAGGGCCTGGCATGTATAACAGTGTGTAATTTGCCTGGTGCTATCTGGCTCTTATTTCTCTGGGGGATGCTTGTTGTCCACAGGAAGTCAGACACACATTTCAAAAGCGTGTGTCAGGAAACTCCATACAGAGCAGGATCGATACAAATGGGGTGTTATTAGATGTGATTTGAGGAGGTTGACTTTCCAGCAATTGGATAATTCCCCCTAAGCAACACAGTAATCGATCTGAAATCACCACGCAGCAGATGAAGCAGTGAATTTTCCAGCTTTTTCTCATTCCAGTCAATGATGCCATATTGGACCACTGTGACCACCCACTGCAGAAAAGAGTCTGAGCTTCTACTTTCAGGCTGCAGATGTGAACTTCCCGCTCAGAGAAAAACAAAATCTGCTTTTGTTTCCACAGCTTCAGCAGACTGAACCTGCAACATGTTGATGCGTATTTTGCATCCAGCTGTCTGGGTGCGATGTTATCTCGCATTTGTACTGTGAACTTTTACTTGTCCCAGTGAGGCGGGTGCTTTGTGTTTCCGTTTGTTTTCTCAACCCCAAGAACTCAATGCGCCGGAGCTGCATATTAAGGAGTGCAATCGTAGGCTCTGCACACACTGTCATGAGGACAGATGCCGGCTCAGACTATAAAGGCTCACACTGTAATGGGTGCTGGGAGTATTACATGTCATAGCACCCGTTCTGCTTTGGAGGGAAAAGGAAAGGGGTTTAGAGAAAAGGGAATGCACTCATCCTGTCGCCAGAATCATGAGGTATTGCTTGTGTAAATGTGGAACATTCTCTGTAATAACCTTGCCAATTAAAACATACATTTCCAAGCTTCAAAGAAATCCGGTATTAACACCAACACTTCCTTTTTTTATTTTATCGATAGATAACATAGTCACCAAGGTGATGAGGTCAAGAGAGGAGAATGAGTTTAGCTGAGTGAAATTCATTTCTCACATCACACATTATAGACTCCCATGGCCCTTGGTCAATTCGTTGCACTTCTGTAAGGAGAGGCACTTTTTATTGAGCAATAAAATGATTCTAATATCAAATGTGGTTTATGTTGAAATTAACCTGAAATTCTTTTTATGAAACCCTCTTTGATCCCGAATGCCTACAAGCTCATAAGGGAGACCTTTGAGGTGAGTACGAAGTGTTTCACTTATCAAAAGCTATGAAGCTGCTCTGCCTGGTGTGTTTGTGCTATAAGACACTGTTATGACAGCAGGGCTCTTTACTGTACCTTTTATTATGATAGCTGAATGCAACTGGATGCAAATTACAGTGTTTATCCTGGCCTGAACTATGAAACCCCACAGGGCAGATATCGAGACGCACACACCGACTACATAATCCTTTCTGACACATAAGATTACAATACTGAACAACAACAAGCTCAAACCCAATATACAGTGTAACTGAGCTGCTTCTTTATCTGAGTGTGGTGTAAATGTAAGGAGAGATTTTCATGAAATCAAAATGATGATGAGCTGTTTTTCTGCAGTACCGCTTAATGTATTTACATTCAGTAATTACCTAAGGTATCTATGTAAGGGATAATGTACAGCAAGCCGGACATTTTTGTGAAATAAACCCCGACAGGTGTGGACCCGGGCGCATCACCCTGAAGGGGTTTATTTCACAACAATGACCCGCTCGCTGTACATTATCCCGCTTATTACACGGCTACTTACTTAAGAAATCAATAATTTGACACAAAAACGGTCCGCCAGAGTCCGTCATCAGAACTGCGCCCATAGCAACGATCTGTTATACATAGCAACGGTCTGTTATACATAGTAACAATCTGCAGTAACACTTCATTTTACAGGTCCGCAAAATTCATGATAATTAGGTGATAATTAGCAAGCAACCTATGTGAAATTTCTGTGGAATTACTGCTAAATTCCCCCAATATTTACCTCAAAATTGATCTAAAATTACTTTAACATTTATTTGATAAACATTTATATTTAATAATAATTATATGCTACAATAGCATATAATGGTTAAAATAGGGCCCTTAGGCTTGAAAAGCGGCTGTGCGCTGCTCTTCATCGGAGGTGGAAAACCAAAACTAATAGAAGACACTTCTGATAAGGCACAAATCTCACCATTGTGTGACTTATTGTATACACAGACGTAACCTGGTAGCTAATGTAATGATTCAGGGAGTTTTTTTTAAAGAAATTTTAAATAAGTTATTTGCTAATTATTATCTATTTATCAGCAGACATGGAAATAAAGCATATCAATTAACTTTGTATTCTTTTCCTGGAAATGTATTAAATAAATTACCAGCTATTGGGAAATAGCGGAATATAATTATTAAATCATGTTTATAATAAAGTAATTTTTGATCAATTTCGAGGTAAATATTGGGGTAATTTGGCAGTAATTCCAAAGAAATTTTAAATAGGTTACTTTCTAATTATCACCTAATTACAATGAAATTTGCAGACCTGTAAAATGAAGTGTTAACACAATCTCCTATAAAGAAATAACAGACTGTGGAACGCCGTGATTGACTCAAATGCACATGAGATTCACTGAAATGTAATCCAGTGTAATGTTGTAAAAATGTATTTAATGTATTTGTAAAAATATGTCAGAGTAGTTTGAAAAATAACAGATATGCTGACAATAGTGTAGCATATGAATTACCCCAAGAAGAAAGACACACACACCACTTGTTTCCAACTATGTTCCTGCCAGATACAGTGGTGGAATAATTCAGTTCAGCCATTAATCTATAAATAATCAGTCCCGATGTTGTCCCTTGAGTGGTAGAAGCTCTTATTGGAGAGGAGTGGATGTGACTTTGTTTTGTTTGTTTGACACATTGGCACTCAGACCTCTCCAATATGTGTAATTTACGCACAGCTGGCACAGCGTGGGTACCTTCATTTATTATTTATGTCTACCAACATGGCATGTTGGGTGCAATATGGTCCAGAATTATTCCAGTAATCACAATGCTAAAATAAAGTGGGTTACAGACCAAACGGGGGTTAATTAGCCACTATAAAAACTATCAATAATATACCCACAAATCTTATAAAGGAACAATATGTAGCTCTGACAGCTAGCGATTAAAATGGGTAACAGCAGTCCAAAGCTCCTCCCGTGTGACTGATAGCAGTTGGCGCACTTTTCGCAATGTGAGGGTTACCTTCTAGACACAACTGCGTTAGCCTCTGGCCTCCAGCAGTAGTCAAAATCACTTCACCGGCTGTGCGTCTCAAATACTCGCTGCCTTGATAACCCAGCTGCACACGGACCACAGAGAGATGTGCCGAGGCTTTTCAGGTCGGGTAGAATCTAACGTTAATGTTATCTCTGTTGATCCTGTTCGTTCGCTTGCTTCCATGGCTGCAGAAGGCTGTTTATATGCCAGTTTGTTTCATATGTGGCAGCGGGGTGTTGAAATACGCAGTGGACGGGATCACACCGATCCAAAACAAAAACAGATGTTTCGGACCGGAATGGAAATTTCCAAGGAGAACATACTGGCTGTAGCATTGTTGTCAGAGAAGCCAGTATTTCAATTCAGCGTTTCCTTAATCTCTAACGACATATCACAGTCATTTCATGATTTATTACAGTAAATATATTACATATTGGTCCTTTAAATCACTGAGTAAACCGATATGCCATTACTAGCCTATTTCCGTCTCCTAAAATGAGATCAGTTTTCAATATTGCAGGGAGAAGTGGAACACCAGATACACTAGTTGCTCTTCTGTTGTATTTCTGACACACTAGCTGCTCAAGAAGTGTTTGCTGGCATCAGAATTACACCCCACTTAGGATTACAACTTTAAAAGCTATTTATCCACTGAGCATCATTATTTAAACAACAACTATGATACTATAAGTCTCACTGATTGTTTGCATGAGAGCACCTTTTAAATCTAATCACACAGCCCAACAATGCTTGCATAGTAGTAGATTATTTAATATAAAACAAATACTAAATCACTGTGTATTGTCTTCTTGTTTCAGAATAAAAAAAGAACTTATGTCCTGAATGGAAACGAGACAATGAGAGCGAGCTGTCATTTGTAATCAAAGCAGGCTACACCAGCATCCACTAATGCAAAAAATGTTGTTGTTAACTTGTTCCCGGAGCCAACGGCCAACATTTCCACACTTCAAAGAACTGTTTTCACACCCACATTCTACTGTGAATCAAATAAGAAGATAGAATATAATTGCGTCGTATGAATAATTCAGTTGTGGGATTTATGATAAGACAAAATTCTTATCGGGGCTTTCCCTCAAGGTCCTGCAGACTGCTTTTCCCATTTTGTACGGCTGGCTGCTCGTACAAGATGCCGAGGTCTCTATCTTCCTGCTCTCCTGCTTCCTCTGATGCCCACCAGGAGAACAAAGTCAGCAGAATTCACACTGACTGACACCACGTCGTTGCCAACAAACAGGCTGCTCACTCTGCAACAATGTGGCTCTGTAGATTAAGACTTCACCCTTCAAACACACAACATGCAGGGGACTGTTTTTTTGTACGAATCATTAAAATAAAACACCATCCTTTCTGTCCTTAATAAGCTATGTTACAGTGAAGAGGGCTGGGGGGGTTGAAAGAGCGCAAACAGGGAATGCAAAGTGGAAATCTGCAGGAGAGCTGATGCGCTTTTGAATAATTTTTATAACTGTGAGTAAGAGCAGGCAGAACAATAAACGCATTTGTGCAAGACAGCATAACAGTTCTTTTTTCTTTTTCTTTTTTTAACACATCTGTCCAAAAACATGAAGATCTGCAAAATCTTTGGCACTTTAAAAGCACAACTCCCCTGTGAGGTCAGATTTTGTAGGTGTTGGACCTGTAAAGTGTTTTGTTTTCCCTCCACTAAATCTACCGTTGTGAAGCCTATACTACAGGGTTTAACAATGACCTCAACAAACTCCTCACTTTCTCTGGCACTCTGTGACTGCTTGTGAGAGTTACCCTACTTTGCAGCTTACTTTACCTCAGAGCTATCTATCCTGGGCTTATATCAAAGGGATAGAGTTTCTTAACTGCTGCCCAATTTTCTAAAAAAAAAAAAAAAAAGCCTCCCACTACTATTCTCTGCACCAAAAAGTCACCTCCAGATATATCTCCCACATATCAAGAAATAGAGGTGTATTTCATGAAGGAGAAAAGGAATGATGTGCCATCGTTAAAGCGCATATGCCTATCTTGAATTGATAGACGAGACAGGTTTTCAAATTTAACGTTCCTTATATATCAAATCCATCCCTGTCATCTGAAAGTTTGCATTCCCCCTGCGGTGATGGCCCAAGGTACTCATGGGAGAGCGTAGACAAAGCTGAGTCAAAGCCGGGTCCCCGAATCCATTTTGCATTTGGCACCGTCTGTCAGACGACGTCTTTGTTCTGATGTGAAGGTGTGACCTCGGCAGTTAAGTGCCTGAACTGACTGTGGGAGTCAGCGCTTTTAGAAGTCTTCCTCACATGATGGAGGGAGCTTTGAGGACATCAGTTTTATGTGTAAAGTTGTCACTTCTTTTAGCCGCCCGCTGCCCCACATACACAGTAACTCACCACAAAGGATGGATAGATGATTGTTTGATGACACCAGTCCCTTTTGTCAGACAGTGCAGTGGAGCCCATTGACCCCCTGAGGAGTCTGTGGTGATGCCAACTGGTTAGATGCTTTGACAGCACCATCAAGTACCTCAAGGCTCGGAATGCAGCATGTTCTTTATTGTCCATAATAGTACCTCCAGTCACCAAAAGACTATATAAATGATTTCGTCCTTAGTATCAGTTGCTTCTTATTGACCATAATTCAGGTAAATATCAGGTATCTCTGACTGGCAATGGTACATGTCCACAGGGGCGTTTTTTATCGCGAGGGATCGCCTTGTTTCCCAGCATTGGATGCTTAATGGGCTGCCACTAGATACGACGCACTAGGCACCTGATTGGACGAACGCTTTCCCTCGTGGACTGCTGCTCTCAGCGTTCAAACTGGAACAAACATGGCGGCTCGTTTGGAAACTTTCTTCTCTTATATTATGAAAATAGTTCACCGAAATGTGTTTCTGAAAACATATATCTTAGATCAACAATGTTTGGTTTAAAGTTTCTCAGGAGTTTCCAAAGGCAGCGAGTTGTGCCGGATGCCTCTGATTTGCTTAAAGTAGCCTAGACTGCAACTTTATACCTCTTTTATATATTCCTTGGTGAGAAACAGGAAGTGAACAGTGGTCTACCATGTCAAATGCAGAGGATTTGTGGTTCTATAACGTCACACTACTTCCACCTTTACTCCATCATGACAATTAAAAAAACAATTGTCTTTCTTCTCTGTAGAGCTTTCCATAATCCCAAGCCTTTAGGAGCAGTGACTTCATACACGGGCACAGGGCCAACTCCAAAATGTCATTAACACACTTCCTGTTTGAGCTGGGCTCTCTCCCTGGAGTCCACCTACGATACATTACAATGAAAGTGGTACTACAGGTGATCTAGCTGACTCTACTAAGTTAAAGTTAAGGTGTAGAATGGCCCCCAAGCAATATCTCACTGAGGGCCCAAAAAGACGAAAGGTCAGTCTAGCTTATATTCACCACAATGGGCAGTTCAGACAGGCTTTTCACACATCGCAATGGGCATCAATATTGCAGCAAGGGCAGCAACATGTCAAACTCTTTGCCTTAGCCCCATTTGGGCTTGTGTGCTCTGCAGGATGTCCCACGCCAGTAGACAGCTTAACGCTGCCGTCAGACTCCATATGTCATTCTGATGCCTCTCCTGCCCAAGGCCATGGAAGCAGACGCTGGTGTTCGCTTTTAGCACTTCAAGATCCTTTGGATCCATCCTAAAAGGGAAGAGCTGGAAGCGCAAAGTGTTGACCTGCTCTGGTCCCTGGGTATGCATTCGAAAGCACCTCCTGCCTAAACCGTGTAACCCCGTGACAGGCCCGCGCCATGGTGTTCTGGGCCAGAGGCCTTGACAGGAAAACGCTTCATCCCCCGTGACATTGTAGCTTTCATTCTGGCTCAGGTACTGCACTGTTCACCTGACCTCTTTACACAGAAGACCGTGATCCCAACTTTTCCATTACCAACTTTACAAAGACACGACTCACATTCACAGCTTGTCATCTGACCTTTCTGTCCTTTATGCTTAAACGCCAGGGATGACAAGCTCTCCGAGCACCGGTTTGGAGATAACCACAAGAAACTCTGATGTCCTCGCCTGCAGAAAATACAATCCCAATGATTTTTGACCACATTATAAGAGAAATATCACTCTGAATCACTCTAACAAAAGGAAAAATATACACAGTATGCTAACATATTTATAACATTATTATAACCACAAAATACAAATAAACTCATTGCTAGTGTCCATCATATAAATAATAACCTTGACATTAATCAAGCTGGTTGAATTATTCAGGCCTTTGTGAAGTATTTCCTATATAAATTAACATAATTCCTATGTAGTTAATTGCCTCTTTCAGTTCCGCTTCTTTATGCTCCCTTTTTTAAAATGATATTTAACGTGATCTCTACAAAGAGCACCTGTTGATGGTGCGAGCAGCACATTTGTTTCATGTGGAGGTGAAGTTGTCTGCGATTATTTTTTCAAAGCAGATGTCTCAGTGGGTTCAAAGACAAAAACATGAAAGAAATGAGAGGCTAACTGGTGACAAAAATACAGTTTACTTAGTGACACAAAGGTGTGGGAAAAGAAAGAAAAGGCTGTTTACAGAAAAGCAACAGCAGACTATAACAACCCAAGACAATCAAGAGAAGTTAGGAGCTAAAATGACAAAAAACTTGAATTTTGAAGCTGAAAACAAATTAGCACAACCTTGGCAACTACTTAAAAGTTTTCTTTTAGTCGAAGAGTCAAGCCTTCCAGTGTGTATAAGGTCCCCCTCTTTTTTAACATTTATGTGATCAATTCTTTATTGATTTTACCAAAATGAGAATAGTAGAAACATCACTCCACAAAACTTTTCTCAATATCGCACCCTGCCACATCCACCAGTAACATCTCTGTGTAATAACATTAGATTCCTGAGTGCAATGTAAACAGTGGTCAGACTTGATTAGGCCATACAGCACTCTTTAAATAATTCACAATATAGACAAAAAGTAAGTCCATAGAAAATTAATATTTCAGCGTCTTAGAGATAGTTGAAGACAAAAACAATATCAGATTGATTCAACTTTAAACACTGCTGAACAGTTTTAGTTAACTGCAGCGTCTCTACGTTTTTTTATGAGGAAGTATAATAAAAGCACAAAAGCCCTAATGGCTACTGATAGTGCAATAAAAGTCTCAAATCAATAACAGGACGCTTCTTGGAGGGAATCCAACACTCAACCACAACGCTTGGCTCAAGACACTCTGACACAAGAAGTTATGAGCAGACAGCCGTCTAAAGAGAAGGTCACGTCCTATAAACAGCATATTGGCTCAGAGCTGAGCGCTTAAACCCATGGACAGATAACTGTAATTGGGTGGCCAGTTTAGGAAACCATTAAGGCTTTTTAAAAAAGTAATTAATACACAAGGGTTAACGATTATTATGCAATGGTTCATTTTAATTTAAAGGTGCTAAATGTGAGATTGGGAGCATTTCTATTACCTACGCACGTGGAAACAGCTGAGGTGGCGGCTCGTAGCTAACGGTGCTAACAGTGAAAACAAAGGCAACACTGCTGACAGTTCTACTCTTCCGCAACGTTGGTCGGGACGGCGTTGTCAGCTGTAACCGCTGTAATGAGAGCAGTGCAGAGCAGCAGCCGTGAGCTAGCCAGTGGGGCACGCTCACATGCACGAACATGCACTAAAAGCATGCACGGCCGGCCTGGCGATATATCTTTACTAGGGCTGTCAATCGATTAAAATATTTAATCGTAAATTAATCGCACAGTTTTTATCTGTTCAAAATGTGATGTCTTCCCAACATGGGAGTGGGCAAATATGCTGCTTTATGCAAATGTATGTATATATTTATTATTGGAAATCAATTAACAACACAAAACAATGACAATATTGTCCAGAAACCCTCACAGGTACTGCATTTAGCATAAAAAATATGCTCAAATCATAAAATGGCAAACTGCAGCCCAACAGGCAACAACAGCTGTCAGTGTGTCAGTGTGTTGACTTGACTATGACTTGCCTCCAAACTGCATATGATTATCATAAAGTGGGCATGTCTGTAAAGGGGAGACTCGTGGGTACCCATAGAACCCATTTTCATTCACATATCTTGAGGTCAGAGGTCAAGGGACCCCTTTGACCTCTGACCCAAAATTTAGCGCAAGTTAGCCTGCTCCCAAAAATCCCAAGTTGCTTTAATGCGTTAAAGAAATTAGTGGCGCTATAAGGATTGTGCGTTAACGCGTTATTATTGTGTTAACTTTGACAGCCTTAATCTTTACATAGCAAATAGTTGTTTGCTGCTATATTAATGCTCTGGATATCGTATAGGGAACCTTTAAGCTGCCCGTACCCTTAAAATTCCCCGGCTTAGAGCCCTTTAAACACACACACTGGCACACATACACTCACCTCTCAGCCATTAGAGAGGAAAACTTCAAAAAGATTTAACACTTGGCATGAATTGTAAGTCTCGTATCAGGTCTGCAGGGAGCTGTATGACATACAGCGCGACAACTATTAGCATTTAAGGTGGCAAACACACGGATCTCCACTGTCGAACACCACAGCTCCCTGCATGCTAATGGGAACTCAGCGGAGGATAAATAATTAAAGACAGCATTACATAATGAATGAACTTCCTTCAAATGAGCATTGTTGAGTGGCGGCGGGTTGAAGGAAGATAGGAGGCAGGACGGCCCCTCGAGAGTTTGAAAGTACAGAGGCCTCATGGGACTGATATGGCCAAGTGTGCCCAGAGCCTCGTATCTCAGGCAGGAGATCAGAGGAAGAAGACTCTCGCATGAAGGAGGCACTGGCATGAGGAAGGGGCTCAAGAGGGAGAGGAGAGCGAGTGTGTGGAGTGGAAGGAAAGAAAGAAACGGCGCCGTGACTCAGAGGTGTTTGGCTGGGATCTCTCTGCCCAGCGGCTGGTTGGTTTTTCATCCGAGTAGCTCACCTTGATTAACACTTCAGGAAATTAGCAGGGGACGTGTGCAGGGCCCTGGGGCGAAAGAGCCCCTCAGAGACCAGACAGCGTGCCTGAAATTTGAACTATGGGTGTAAAAAATGCCCCTGGTAAAATAGTGACAAGAAATTGGATATAAAAAGCTTACTCCATAGCAACCATATTATCTCCTGTATCTTTCAGAGGTGGAAAGAGGACAAAGCACTGCGCTGAAGTAGAGTTATATGCACTTGTACTTTATATGGCTATTTCCATTTTCTGTCTTTTTATACTTACTCCACTACATTTTAGAAGGACACATACTTACATACTACTTGTACTTTTTCAACGTATCGTCATACAATGGTTTGAATGATATCTTACGAAACGTTTTTTCGGGCATTCTCCTACGAATGTCCAGCAACATGTGTCAATTTTCGCTTGTTATATGCATACAGTCTTTTCAAAATAAACTTCACAGGAAACAAACTTGGTTAATTTAAGGAAAAAAGACCGCGGTTTTGGTTAAAATAAACCCTTTCTGGCAGAAAACCCTGATGGAAAACTTACTTACTGTGTTGTAAACTACATGGCAAATAAGTCACATCTGGATTAAAATAACTACATAAGTGGCGTTACTTAAGTATGGAAGACAAATAAGTCAATGTTGACTTCTGGTTTCACACAAGGAGGGTTAAAAGAGGAAATGCGCACAACAGATGCGCAGTAAAATCTGGTCTGTACTTGCCAGAAGGCTCACTAGCTGGTGCACGATCATAGAATAAGGGGATGATTGATTTGTTTCACTGAGGCGTTCCCAGGGAGGGTGTCATAGTAGCCTACTTTATGTTACTGAAAAGAAAAAAACAATTGCTTTCTATTTGAAAACATTCTATTGTATATTGGCAGCAATCAATTTGAGGCCCGTAGACTGTATACAAGAAGTGGACGTAGTCAGTGTGACGTCATCTATTGGTTTGTGGACTGCCGTTTTGAAGCTTCAAGTTCGGTGTTTTGGTCATTGCCATCTAAGTTTTTGGCCGCTGCCATCTTGTTATTTTACAACCAGAAGTAACACCAGAGGGTGGAGCTAAGTATAATCAAATGCTGAATAAGACATTTTTAGAGACCGAAATGCTACAAATAACTTTCATGAACTGAAAACACACTGTGAAAGGGTTAAAACTTGTAAGACGACAACACGGACATCTTCCAGACCAGACAACGCCGTGGTAACGATCTGTCAATCACAAGGTAGCCACGCCCTACAGCATCCCCTGCTTTATGGTCTATTTGACTCTAAATGGGACCATAATTTACTAAATGAACATCATGCTGTATTGAAGAAGACTTGAAACTAGCGATTGAGACCATAAACTCATGTTTACAATGTTTACTAAGGTAATAAATTAAGTGAGAAGTAGGCTCATTTTCTCATTGACTTCTATACAATCAGACTTCTTTTTGCAACCAGAGGAGTCGCCCCCTGCTGGCTATTAGAAAGAATGCAAGTTAAGGCACTTCAGCATTGGCTTCACTTTTCAGAACCGGAGATTGATCACAGCTGCGAATGTGTCATACCCCGTAGCTCCAGACCGTGTTCCAGCCTTCATTCAATAGCCTTGGTTTCACACAGGACACAAACACCGGTCTCCTGGGTGAAAGTCTGGTGTTTTAAGATCCACCCATCCACCCAGACGTCTCCCTACGCTGAGGGTCATGTCTAGAAGGTAACCCACAAATTGCGAAAACTTGCAAAAACTCTTGCGAGACTCGCTGCCCAACGACCTATCCTAACCTCAATCATTCAAGGTCAATGCCTTAACTTAACCATCTCGCAAGAGTTTAGCAATTTGCGTGTTACCTTATAAACACAACCTACGCTGAGTTTGTCGCTCTTTATACTTCCTGGTTCATGATGACGTGGATTACATACAAATTGATTTCGTGGGATAGATAAGAATTACAGTGCATTACTTGTCATAGGCAAAGCTACAAACAGTGGATAAGAACAGCCTGACATTTTATTGTACTGCACTACTTTGCAGATTAAGATTTTACATACATTACATTTGACAAACTTACAGTATACTGTAAAATTGCGTGTTAGCACACAAATACTTATTTACACATCCAGCAAACACCGAGCAACTTTAGCATTCATTTGGAGTTGTGTATCTGTCTATTTGACAAAAGTTAAATATTCACTCCTCTCAGGTGTTTGGGGCAGTAGAGCCCCTGAGAGTCCGACCAGGCAGCGTGGGTATAAATAATGCTCCTGGTATAATCACAATAGAAAATGGGATATGAAAAGCTTATTCTATAGCAAACATATCAAAATTCTCCCATTGTGTAGCTTAAGAAGAGAGCAAATGGTGGATCCCCTGATGCACATACTGTACACAAAGGTAGCACTTATAGGAGAGATAGTTTCCTGCGCTGACTGACAATATATTGAAGAATGATGCTGATGGTGGACAGGTTTGTGTTATAGGTCACAGCAATCCTCTGTCACTGACAAGCTTTGTGGAAGTGTGCTTTCTACAAAGCACGCAGGTGGAATATAAATCACGACGGCCACGACTCACAAGGCACAGAGCTCCACACTGAGAAATATGTTAACCAACAGTGGAAATCAGGGCATGATAATTGTCAAAGGAGCTTACAGAAAGGCATGACGCCAGTTTGTCAGCTTGTTTGTTTGCCTGTTTTTTTCTGATCATGTTCCTTTCATCATCCTCTCCGTTTTTAATGTGTTTGATACTTAAAACACAAGCTGTCCCTACAGATTCTGCACTGTGTGATTTCCAATATTTAAATCCTGCCTCAACTTGATAATCTCTTTTTCTTTTTCAGGGGGCTGCTGGTTGACTTAATGGACTTGGATTTGTTTTATGTCCATTTTTTAGTGTGCAGTTTCTTGCTGATGCTGCAGCTTCCAAGAAAGGCCTTCCAAAGAGGAGAAATAAAACACTGGTTTATGTTTCGACTGCTATCCAAGAATCTCCCATATGCTCAATGTTACTCTTTAAAATTAGTTGATTTTTTGTAGTATTCAAAAAAAAAAGAAAAAGGGATGCCTTTGTAGCCTGCAGTTGCTGCTTTGTTGGACCAACCGCTCAAATACCGAGGATTTGTCACGGCCGTCGGTGTACAAACACAAGGCTTTCATCCAGGAGACCGCTGTTCATGTCCCGTGAGTTAAGCCCAACCATGTGTTTTTTTCCAAAACCTAATTAAGTGGTTTTGATGCTAAACCTAAAGTGACGCCAAGGGGCGTGACAAAGCGGCAGTGTGTGACAAGTTGAGATGAGAACATGTTGCGTGAGACCAGTTTCACAGGCTAAAAAACCCAATTTACCTTTTTATAATTAGTAGGGCTGTCAATCGCTTAAAATATCTAATCGTGATTAATCGCATGATTGTCAATAGTTAATCGCAATTAATTGCAAATTAATCAAATTTGATCTGTTCAAAATGTACCTTAAAGGGAGATTTGTCAAGTATTTAATACTCCTATCAACATGGGATTGGGCAAATATGCTTGCTTTTGCAAATGTAAGAATATATTTATTATTGGGAACCAAACAACACAAAACAATGAGAAATGTTGTTGTGAATCCCTCACAGGTACTGCATGTAGCATTAAAAAATATGCTAAAATCATAACATGGCAAACTCAAGCCCAACAGGCAACAACAGCTGTCAGTGTGTCGGTGTGCTGACTTGACTATGACTTGCCCCAAACTTGATACCTTAAAGAAATTAGTGGCATTAAAACAAGTTAAGGCGTTATTATTGCGTTAGCCCTAATAATTAGGTGACGCATCCTGTTTTAATGCAATCAAATGGAGGAATGAACCCTCAACAGCCAGTAGAGGAGTGGCAGACTTACTTGAGCATCACAGCATTTGTTTGTGATTATTTCTCTGGTTAAACGCAGTAAGAATGGAGTATATAAAGTACACGCCTGTGGTTAAGTTGTCAGTGAGTGGTTATTTTGCAGCCCTTGAGTTCAAAAGAAGTATTGATGCAGGTTTCCCTCTCCACAGTCAAATTATTGCTCCAATGCTTAGCAGGCCATGAAATCCTAACGAGAGGCAAAGCAAACTTTGAAAGTGTTTTAGAGGAGTAATAATTGCTGCAAGACCGAAGAGGTTTGTGAACCAATGAAGACTTATAAGGGAATCATACGAATGGTAAGAGGCAGCGGCTCCTCTAGAAAACTACAGAAGCCATTTAAAGACCAGGTCACGCTGATCCCCTGAAATCTAATTTCCCTTAAAGGGAATGTCAGAGTTCTGCTCCAAAAGCACTTTTTCTAATAAACTGTAATTACCTTTCATCCACTTTCTTCCCTTCAATTCAGGTGTGGCTTACAATTTCTTTCATTACACCCTCACACTTTCATTCAGCAAGCTATGTGTGATTTACTTTGACCCCTGCTCTGTAGAATAACCTTCAGTTTCATACATGCAATCATTAATCCTCTAATTTCCCCATGCCAGATACACTGTGTGTGGCTGCTTAGGTAGCCAAGAAGGAGAGGTGGTGAACTTAACATCACAAACACTGTTTTCTTTTAAGACCAATGGCCTCATACACATCTTTGTATTGTTTTACATTGGGGAGGCCTACATGCAGCCTTTGTCAGTCTTTCCAGTCCATTATTTTTTCTAATTTTCTTTTCATACACAGCAGCATTTGAAGCCTTCTGTTAACATTTCAAAATGACTTCTTGCAGCACCAGCGACCTTGACTTTTTCTTATTTTTTTGCCATTACCTTTGGGCATAACTACCTAGATTATTCTACCTATTATTATTCTAAAAGTAAAGGTCACTTTGTTCCTAATGCATACTTATTAAAACTGTCATATTGAGTGGGCATCTTAAATGAGAATTTATTTTTAGGTTGTGTTGTTTCATTAAAAAGTTGTCCGATTGTTATCAGATGAACAAACAAAGTCAGCGCAGCATAGGCTTACTTCTACTGATTTCCTCCTGTCCTCTGCAAATAACTTTTAAATAACTCCAATTTCAGTAGTGAAATTGTTTATTTCCTAGAATTTCAAACAACTCAGGGTTTCCGTCAGTGTAATGTAAATATAATTTAAGATGTTTTAAAATGTGTTATACAAGTAGCGTATAACACATTTTCCTTAAAGCATTCCTTAAAGGAATAACTAGTAGGCTGTGTGCTTAACGTTGGCGTGTGTCGGTGTGCGGTACAGACAGAGAGAGAGAGAGAGCGAGGGAGCATGTGTGTGTGACGGAATGACGGCGAGTATGAAGATGACAGTATAGTTGTGAGCGTAGCAGTGCACTGTTTGTACAGTTTAGGCTGTTGGTGAAGAAATGCTACAACTCCTCAAGACACAAGCCAAGTTCCCATGTCTTGCTTGCCATAGTCTGTTTACTGAAGGGATTAGCCGCAAAGTTAGCCACAACTTCACAACTCAGGCTCGCTTAAGGTGAGCTGTTAAGGTGGACCAGCGCTACTGTCATTATGACAAGCCGCTCCTTCCAGTTTTGCTAAGCACTCCCCCCCCGCCAATCCTAACAACTTTTCTGGCGGAAACCCTGCAACTCCTTTAAGTTTCAGACAAACTTTAACACTGGAAAGTCTCAAAACTTCTCAACTTTCCAAGTTTTAAAATGGCGGATAACAACTTCACATAGAGTCCGATGGTTGGAGGACCCTGGGGTGTTGATCCTCAGGGACTGTGGACTGTGGCTGGCATGCCTGTGAGCTGCACTGCGGGGAAATCAAATGATATTGTTCTGCACATCTCCTCTGCTTCATTGGGAGCACAGCGAGGAGATTGTCTGCATTTCTCTAGCAGTGCCCTGCAACAACGTGTAGTATATTCACAATAACAAGTGATGTGATTGGCAATTTGATTCCCAGCCTGAGCGATTAGCTATGTGCAGTCACAGACTGTATAAATATGTAAAGCCGCACAAATTGAGAATCAATAGAACAAATATGAAACTCTTCCTCTGCCTAAATGTTGTTTGCAGTGCATCATCTCTCTCAAAGGCTGGATGTCATTTGATTCCCACTGAGTCTTTGATAAGATTTCAACCCCCAAAACACACTCCCTCTAAGTTTGACAAGCATTCCTGCTGGGATGTTAGCAAGTTATTGACTGAAAATATCATTCAGAAGCAGAAGATGATTTACCATCATTATGTGGAACGATTCACAATGTTTCATCTTTCTGTTACAAGGTTATGAACATGTGGAAAAGTTTTCTTTGGATGAATTATTGATCAGAGGAAAAGATAAGGATAAGATATTTTACTAGACATGTTTCATAAGAAAAACATACTACTTGTGTTGCTTGTGTAAATTATTTACTTAAGCAGCTATTCCCAAAGAAATTGTGTGTCAAGAATAAGATCAGGAGCAGAATCTTTGATCTTTGATTTTTCAAAGATAATCAAACCCTCGCTTGCAAATTACAAAACCGCAAAAGCAGCGTTGCTCAGAGAAATTAATGCATGGCTTATCTGACTACTGAAAAAACTGACTTCGGTGAAAATGCAGCTGCAGTCTTGACAGAAACCGAAGAAATCCAAACAGATTACACCTGTCCCTGGACCACTGCACTGCAAAAATACGAATCAGATATGCCTGTCAGATATGAGCCAGCGAGGCCTCTGAGATCATCCAGCAGCAGCACACAGCCAAAAGCAGAGAAAGCAGTTTGTCTGTCAGACACAGATAAACATTCATTCTTTATTAAACAGGTAAATTATAAGTGCGAGATGCAACTTTTAAAGTTAATACTAACAATACACTCACTGTAAATAAGTGGACCTCCGTGTTAAAGTATAAATCTACAGTTTTCTTTACTGCTCAGGGACATTTTAGGGGTGCTTTCTGAGCTCAACACCAGCGTGAATCAGAATTGCTTCACGTACCGCAGATCATCAGTGTTCACCGGCGGTGCCTGTGGTGTCTTTATTGATGGCACTGCAGCCTCAGGCTAGATGCATTCATAGGAGACAAGATGAGTGACAAGTGGGACCTTGACCGACTGAGAGGGCGGAATTAAGAAGGCGCCTCAAGGTGAAGACGCGTACTGTAGCTTTTAACCCTCTCAGAAAATATAAAAACAGCCAGGATGTCTGAGATGTCTCGGACATGAGAGATGTGTGACATTAATGTGTGGAAGAAAAGTATATGTTTCATTTCTTTTAACTTTTTGTTACACATTTAACCATTTTTTACCACTCGAGAATTGATAAAAATGATCAATAATCCCTCTTAAATACCACATTAAGACACCAAGACCTCGAGAAACACCATAGAAAAAGCCATGCTGTGATTTGGTATCAAAAACTTTTGTAAACTGCTCAGAAACCCCCTTATTGTCAATCTACCTATGAAAGCCATCCATCCTCTGAATGCCTTAGGTCTGTAGTTTGTGGCTGTAAAGTTTCATGAGGCTGTGATTATCCTAGAGGTCACCACCGGTCATTTTATACAGTGAGGGCAATTTCAAAAAATGGTCTCACTACAATGAAATGGCTACTATGGGGACTAACATCATCACACATGAATACAATTGGGCTCATTGGATCCACAAGAGTCTCAGCTTTACAGTGGTATCTTGAGGTCAGAGGTCAAGGGACCCCTTTGAAAATCGCCATGCCAGTTTTTCATTATGCTGGTACCCTCAAAGAGTGGAGGAGGTTATATCCTAAGTGTCCTTGTGAGACAAGATAAGACGGTTTATATCAATATCCAATAATCTATTCATTAATGTTCAGTTATGGCATTCCTAGTCTTGGCTGATTTGCAGCCTCGGTTCAAGCAGCCGCTGAAGAAACAGCCGCCTCCGTTTATTAAGGATGAACTCACGCTGATGCAATGCGGCTGAAGATCCCATTAAGTCATGAAGATATGGCATTTATTGAGAGGACCTGTGGGTAAAGGAACAAATAAGCTAGAAGGGGTAGGTAGAGGCACGGCTGCCTGCACTTTTTTATGAGTTAGTTAATGAGCATGTGGCTCTGGGTGGTCAAAGGGGGACCAAGGTGTGAGGCACTGCACGCTGCGATATCCAGCAGATGCCTCAGCAATGACAGCTGGCGAGGCAAATGGTCCAGAGTGCAAACATTCAAGGTAATTACGGGGTAATTATCCAGCATTGCTGCCATATGGAAACCAACTGAGTGCCATATATCTTATTTTCATCCTGAGGTGGATCAGTTATTCATATATCAGCGGGTGGCATCTTCACAGACAATTTGATGTAGTCGGCAACTTGTAAAAAACAGAACCTCCCTGTAAATCTATTTGGTGTAAAATCACCCAGGAAATTTGCAAAAAAGTTGACTTGCGTGTCGGTGGCAATCCTAGCCCGGCCCCGCGCTTCATGCCCAGATAGATGAGTCAGTTATGCTAAATCGACTGCTCCCAGATGGACAAATTATTCATGGGCGCCTTAAGTTTTGCCGCAGTGGGAGGATGCAGGATGTACGGTCATGCTGACAGCAGGTTTGTAGCTTCATCACAGGACAATGGAAGCAAAGAAAACTACTTTCATGTTAACAAATAGAGTCTCTAATTATTTTTGACGTTACTATTCCCATTCGCAGACCACATGAAAAAGACCACAACATAATTAATAAGTCCATTTTTAAACCTTTTGTTTATCTGCTTTATCAGCGACCTCTTCTAATCTCCTCCAGGCTCTTATCTCATGTTTACCAATGACTTTTTTTCACATCAAAAGTGGACATAATAAACACACGACATCAACGCCGTGATTCATTTTTCACACTTCTAGCAACAAAACCTCCTGCGAGAACAGCTGTAGATGTAACCCCTATCATTGATCTTGCAAGGCGTAGCCGGAGCTCCCAGCTCGCTGAGTTTTTGATGTTTCTGCCGCCTGAAATGCCTCACCCCCCTCACCCTCCTCACCCGCTGCCTGCGGGGCTGAGGAATCACCTGCTCCACTGAAACCCAACACATAATCGCTTATCTACACTTGTCATGCTAGGCCCGCTACCTTTGCAGCTATTTGTCTTTAGATCTTCTTGGATATCAGTTTTTTGAAGGCACTTGTTCACGCTCGCACAAACACACAAACAATGAGCATTCACGCCAGTGTGCCCACACACACACAAACACACACTGAGTAACA
This sequence comes from Adelosebastes latens, assembly GCA_916700685.1. Lineage (NCBI taxonomy): Eukaryota > Metazoa > Chordata > Actinopteri > Perciformes > Sebastidae > Adelosebastes > Adelosebastes latens. The sequence continues at coordinate 8,051 of CAKAKR010035912.1, read as the reverse complement.
TTTACCACACATACTCACACATAGTTCCTTAAGGCTTGAATTACTGTGTGAAGATGCATGGTCTGCATTAGGTGAATAAAAAACATAAGCTAGAGGTAACGTTGTTTCCTCAGGCAAGAGAGCTACAGTATAGTGCCTGACTTTTTATAAAGTAGTGGATCGCCCCTCTGAAGGAGGTTTAAGGTTATGGAAGTCCCTGTGCTCACAGAAACTCTGCAGTCAGTTGATGCAGAGTATCTGCAAACATTGGTGCTTGCTTGGACAGATGTGCTTATCATAAACTTCAAATATGTACCTTACTCAGATTTGCGAATGTGTTTGCAAATGTATCGCTTATTCCACATCGTTTGTACTCATAAAATGCGTGGGAAGGAAACATTTGGCGGGTAAAACAAGAAAAAATGTGAATATGTCTCAGTTTTTTTCTACCCCTTTAATACAGGTTTGCCATAAGATCGTTGCAAGTTTGCTTTTTCACATCATACTGTATTGTGTTTTGTTGTTTTTTCAGTGTTTTGGTCTCACACACAGAGTTGTCAGCCATCGTAGGAAGAGAAGGTGCAACTCTCACTATCCAAGAATAGCTCTCTATTCATTATTCAAAAGTTTAAGTCAGAAATGCGCAGATCAACAAGAACCCCTGAAAACGTATTTTACTGTACCGAGCAACCGAGATCTAAATTCTTGCCCCTCTGGCAAGCATAAATAAACAGCTCACCATTTATTATTTAATCTTCGTGAAAACACAGAGTTTGCAGTTGCATATTTAAGGTGTATACAACATAGAACACATTTGTAAAAAATGCTTATTTGTTCTGCATTGGTCAGCAAAATAAGTGGATTTTCTTCTGTCAAAAAGAGGCACACTAAATCAACAGTCGGCACTGGGCTGATCCAAATAGAAAATGTTCGGAATGACAAATAATTTCACCAACCATTCATGACTGTCTCTCCCCCTGCAAAGCTTTGATATATTGTATTGAGTACGAGACTTATGAAAAAGCCGCACTCGGTGCTCTCTGAAGCTTTCTTTCTTTGCATTCATCACAAGTACGCAGGAAGATGCCAGCCTAGATTGATAACTGTTCATAAAGGAGCCCAAAACAGGCACGTAACTTGTTCAGCGAGGGAGCCCTGGGAGGCCCCTATCTGATGAGTGAAAGAAAGGGGACAAGAAGAGCAACAGTGAGTGCAGACACAGTGCTGGAGATACTGCAGGGTTATTGATGTGCTGCAATAAAGCAGCAGGAGGCCTGTTAGTACGAGCTTAAGAGCTTGTATCCATCTCCTTAAGATTATCAATCATAACATTTACAGCCAATTAACAGTGGCTCATTGCATCAAAGCCAATACTGTCGCAGTTTCCCCCCCAAAAGGCCTATTTCTGGAAAAAAGGAATATCTTATAAACTTTCATTTAAGCTAAAAATCTACATGAATAGAGAGAGAGAGCTGTGTGATTTGCTTGATGTGGCACTTCAGTGCTGTCACAGTTTGCTCCCTGGGAAAGGCCAACGCGGTCGCACTAAATGGCGTTTGAATGACATTTTGAGTGCAATAAGAACGCCGCTCTTGCTTTTAGCGCGTCATTTGTACACCATGTAGTGTGTTCTGAATGCAATGCTAAACACATCTGCAGAAATATGTGACGCTCAGAGCTAGTGACGTAGAATAAAAAGGGAGAAAGACTGCTTAATGGTGAGCGGGTCCAACAAACACAGGACTTGCAACCAGGAGACCGGTGTTCTCTGTCCCAAAGTGTTGTTGAGCTATTTTGAAGTTAAGTTAGTGACTTTTTTGACGTGTTTTTTAGTGACATATGTGATGTGTTTCTGTTCTTCTGTTAAGTTGTTTCTGTACACATTTTTTGTAGTTTACATACTTATTTTAAGCCCAACAATGACAATTTTCCTAACCCTAACGAAGTGGTTTTGTTGCCTTAACCGAACTGCAGCCGTTACCATAGTTTTGGCGTAAAAATGACACGCAAAAGAGACGTGTGAATGTGTCCTCATGAATGCCATTGTAATGTCATGCTATTTAAAACACCTTCCCGTGAGATTGGGTTGGAAAGGCATGGGAAAAAGGCAGTGAGGCCCTTGATCTCAAATTGTTAATAATTAACTGATTAATTCTAATGCTACTCAGCTTTGCAGTAGTAATAGATATTGCATGAAACGACTGAGGGAAATCAGTAGAAATGTTGGATGGCTGTCAGCTGGGTGTGAGATGAATTACAGGCTCATAGAAACTTTGAAATATAGGTGCGTATATTGAACTTGACATGCTGTGTGCATCAAATAAAGTACACACCAAACTGACTGAGAATAAAACCACAGAGAACCATATAACACAGTCTTCCTCTCAAAGGAATAATATCACAGTGTAGCTCTAACTCCTGTCATATCAGACCAGCATCGACACTACAACCTACTTTTTCCAATAAGTTGGTCAGTAGTCGGCCATTGCTTTGCTGTGGAAATTAGGGCTGCAACTAACGGTTATTTTCATTGTCGATTAATCTGTTGATTATTTTCTCTATTAATCGATTAGTTGTTTGGTCTATAAAATGGTGAAAAATGTTGATCTGTGTTCCTTAAAGCCCAAGATGACGTCCTCAACTTAAAGTCATTCAGTTTACTGTCATAGAGGAGTAAACAAACCAGAAAATATTCACATTTAAGAATCTGGAATCAGGGGAATTTTACTTTTTTTCTTTAAAAAATGACTCAAACTGATTGATCTATTATCAAATTAGGCGATTAATTTAGTAGTTGACAACTAATCGATTAATTTAATAGTTGACTGAACTTATCGATTAATCATTGCAGCTCTAGTGGAAATCAACTATTCTATTTAAGAAACAAAACAACATAAAACAGTATTACATGATTTCCTGGCCTGGACATCCAACAGACTTGGAGCAACATGATCATTCATTTGGAGTCCTGTTTTTAGAGCTTTTCTGCTGATGAGAACGGTCAAAGTGAACCAAAACAGTAAAGTTCATGGACATAAGAGGTGAACTGTAAAGTTAAGATGTAATGTTTTTGTGTTCATCACCTGTTTCACATTACATGTTATCATTTGACACATTGTTGATATATAAATATTTAGGCTAGAGACGCTTTAAAATTTTAGTTGCTTAGAGGAAATCCAACCATTAAGTAATTAAAATGAAAAAAATCTGTACTGTGCGACAGTAGGTATAGTTCATGGAAACAGATTAGTGTTAATGCTACTTTTAGTCACTTTATTTGACCTTTTAACATACTGACTGTAAGCTGAAATACTGTCAAGAATATTGGATACCGCTCCAGGTTTAATTGATGTGGTGTTTGTGCACCGACATCTATATTACACTGTGTTGTTACTACCTTATTTAACACTGCAGTTGTTCTCAAGAAACACTAAGTTATTAAAGAGACTGACACATCAAATTTTAATGATCTATCTGGTGCCGACGCTGTGGTCAGACAATACTGTTTTACTAATTTACAATGTGATTAAAATGTTGATGAATCACTGACTTTTTCCTTATCAGTCGACAGGTGTCTCTGTTTTGAATTAATGTGGATCAGAAGTCAAATTACCTGGATGGGAATTAATCAAAACTTACCCGGAGAAGACAGGAATCAATGAGTCGTCATTCTCGTCTAGGACTCACAATCCCTCCAAGCACATAAGGACACACAGGGACATCTCCACTTCTTTCACTGCAGTGTTGTTCAATTTTCTGGATACAAGTGAGATTGTGTTCTTTCTGTGAATGGAGATATAACAAAAAAGACGATTTTTCAGTTGCGTTTTTACTTCACCACTTGTTGGCGGAATAAGTTCGGAAGGTGGATACCATTTATTTCAAAATATTAAACATCAAAAGTGCTGTTTCTCCCCTTTCCCCCTCTATCATCTTGGCACTGTGGCTCAGACCTTTAGATTAGTTTCTTGTATTGTCTCCGATGAAAAAAATGTAACATTTCTCTACTGTTGCACTTTAGACTTTGTGCACCATCACTGACAGCTCTCTGGCACTGCCAGGGAGGAAATTTAATCTTTTAGAGGGTCTAGGAGATATTTTTTATCACTTGTTGTTTGGCCTATAATATAACACTTCACAATAGGGCACACATATCAGTGAGGGGTTGCTAGGGAACAAGGAATGACCTGATAATTAATAAAGCGTTAATAAGTTGTCCCTGAATATCTCTGAATTGAGGACTATATAATAGATAATGGTGAGTTACTAGAGAACAGACTACATTAATTAATCATTAGATAATGATTAGTTCATAAATATCTGTGTATCTACATACTGACCACTTTATTCATGAGTCGTTCCTGATTAACTGTGAATAAGCCGCCGCACAGCACAAAAACTAGGAACGACTCATTAATGACTCATTACTTTATCATTATTTACTCTTTTTGTGCACCCTTAAGTAAAGTGATATAGTATACTGAGTAGGGGAGACTGGGGTTGGTTGGCACACAGCTATTTTCTGGTCCTTTGAGGCTCACAGAAACAAAAAATGGAACATAAAAATATTCGCTTTCTTGACCTGCAGTCATCTACTATGTTAAAACATCTGAAAATCACTAACCTTTTTGGTGAGGGTAACATTTCAGTTTTATAGTATCAAAAGTAACAAAAGTGGTCTGTGGACTAAACGTATTATAAAACTGTGTTAGATAGAGATATTGGAAATATATATATTCTAGTTAATAGACATAGGAATCAGCTATATTTTGATATAAGATTTATAATTTCATCACAAAGTTGGGTCAAATGTGAGCGGGGTTGGTTGGCACGTGTCCATTAATGTAACTGTTAATGTATATTTTGTTGCGGTATTTTGAGGGATTAAAAACTATTTTTTAAGGATTAAAAATAATGTTTGTATTGTTAGTTTATTATTATTATTTTTCAATGGTCAAAGTAATTAGACATTCTTGCTGATGAATTGCTTAAACATGTTGTTTGGTTTTTAAAATGGGCAGATATTCTATTAAATATTAATGTTTCTTGCTTGAATTAAATGTTCAATTTGTTTCTTTTGGTTGCTTCATTTTTTGTAACTATAGCATTTTAACAAATGCACAATGACTTTAATCACGAATCACCTACTTTTAGAAAACGTTTGTGTACATTAAAACATACTTATTCAAAGCTGAGACCTTAACCTTTCATTTGCTGCTGGTTAGAATATTCTAACATAAATTATGACAGAGAAATACGACCTCGATCTCTCCTAATTACTAAGAAGTCCCTCATTACTTCATGATCATCCGACCATAAAGGCTATCCTTTTTGTGCCACAAAGTGGTACATTATTTTTACTGAGGAATTCACAATCAGTTCCTTAATAACAAACCAGAGAAAGCAGGATTCTCAATTCATATTTTCACCATCATATTCAGACCACATCCAAGTCATATTCTACAGCAATAGTGAGGATGATGCCTTAAAAATGCAACATGCAGCAGCAGTGTGGAATAGTTCAATGAAAAGGCAATGTACTGACGATTGTTATATTGGGTTTTACCTTCACCAATCCAATAACAAAATTCTGTTAACGTTTATAGATGTATCATGGGAGATAATGGACCCAACAGCACAGTCCTACTACCACACCAGAAGAGATGATACAGATTTTTAGCACTTTAACATTTTACTGTTCTCCAAGGCCAGCAGAAACACAGCTTCTTTTTGCTTTAGCTCTAGAAGAGTTGAACAGATGACAGATAGCATCACGTAGGTTAGCATGTTTGACGTTAGCAGATATGCTTACTACTCGCTGCATGGCTACACTTCACTCATTAGTTCTTGTTTGATAGTTAGCGTTGTTCAGCCTAAAAGAAACGTGTGCATCTGATGCCCCCAAGCAACAATTAGGAACATCTTAATCCTGAAAAGACCAGAATTAAATGTTGAAGCCACAAATTTCCCCTGTGATTTTCCTTTGTCCCATTTCTAATGTGAGTCTTTCTAAAAAAAAAGGGTGGAGAGGGTATTGCAATTTTTTATTTTTGCTTAAGGGAGGGTAGTCTGACTTCTTTTGGGGACCGCAGAGGGTCTTTAAATGTTGTTTTCTTACTCAATACGTGTATTTTAGTTCAGCCTACCCTTGCAAGATTTATTATATAATTCAGAGATCAAATAGTTTCATTAAAAAAGACGGCTTTCATGTGCGCAACGGGTCATAAAGGTGCGTTTTACACACAGAGGATCAATCCTGTCTCTGTATCAGGGTTTTATTTTCCTCATCAACATCATAGCTCCACTGATGTCGAATAAAGTTCAGTTGTGATAAATGTTAAAGACTACAGTTTAGTCTGGCAGCCTCCTGCTTCAGATGGAGCTGGTGTTCTGCATAAAGTGCATCATGATCGCTGTCCGAGGTGCTGATCCTGCAAGCCCCGCGATGTGGGAGATGTCTGACTGCCTGTCGGTGGAGCTCATCAGCAGGATTCTCACTCTACTGAGAGGAGATAGAGTCTTAATGGCTGATGAAACTTGTTGTTTCAAACGTCAATGTTGTTTTGTGAAAGATGCACCCTGGTAGCTCAACGGGTAGAGTGTGTACCATTAAGGGCCCTGACACACCAAGCCGACGGTCGGCTATCGGACAGTTTGAGGCCGTCGGTGAGAGTCCGTCGGCCTAGTTGTTTCGGTGTGTCCCGCATCGTGGGCTCTCGTCTGCCCGTGTTGGAGATTTTTCGGCCGATTCAGCATGTTGAATCGGCGGCGGAGCCCGTTGGTGAGAGAAATCACTCTGATTGGCTGTTCAGCTTCAACGAATCAGTGCACGAGAAGAGAAACGGACGAAAGGAAAGCAAGCCAACAAGTAAAGTCAAGAGGGAAAACACAGAAGGCTCTTCTCATTATTCATCTTCATCTCATTTGATCGTTCCAATACACGGATATTTTCACAATGACACGGCCATCTGGAATGAAGCTAAGTGTTGAGTGAGAGAGGTGTGAAAATGGTCGGCAAACGCCGCTTTGTTTCATGCACGAATCATAACAACAGCTTGTATATACGTCTTCCTCGGTCTTCCGATTTCCCTTTTTGAATGACGAATACAGACTACCGCCGCCTGCTGGTGTGGAGAGTTATTTCCTCTCATGCAGGTGCAGAACGTCCGTGCTAACTGGCCGTCGGCTGTAGTCTTTGCGGTGTGTTCGGGTGAAACTTGTCAGCCAAGACAATGGTGATGTGAGGCGACGCAACAGGCGGCCTTCGTCACTGCTAGTTGTCTGATGTCGGGTTGGTGTGTCCCCAGCTTAACACTGAGTCCTTACCTCAGCGGCCCAGGTTCAAGTCCAGCCCAGGGCCCTTTGCTGCATGTCATCCGCTCTCTCTCCTGCCTTTCCTGTCTGTCTTTCTCACTGTCAATAAAAGCAGAAATGCCCCAAAAATAATCTTGTTTTTAAAATAAGGAAGCTTTGTGAAAGATTCCTTGGGTATTGTGCCGTTTTTCTTTTTTAAATTGGGCATCTCTGTGCTGATACACGGCTTTGGGTCAGTTGGGGAGTTGCCAGTTTGTGTGTTTGTTTAGGGATCTCTGGGGGGGAGGTTATTGTATTTTTTTCAATGTCAAGGGGAAAGTCCAACAATAATATAAATAAGACTGAGGAGAGTATTGTTTTTTATAAAATAAAATATAAGATTCAACTCCCCTGTCCACCCCAATCATTGTTGTATGTCTCTAATCATTATCTAAAGATTAAAGTCTGTTTTCTAGTAACTCACCATTATCTACTATAGTCATCGTTTCTGAGATATTCAGGAACTACTTATTAACAATTCATTAATTATCACGTAATTCATGATTCGTTCCTCACTAGCCCCTTAGTAACTACAAAATTTTGCGTACCGTAACGTTGTAAAACGGAAATTACAATGCTGTAATTTTTTATTTTACTAGCTTCTTTATAAAAAAAAAATCAGCTAATGGTATTTTTTATTACTTGAAAAATAACTACTATGAACCATTAAGGAGCGGTATGTTTCAGGCCTTGTCGGACTGTCAGACAGCGTCTGAAAT
>CAKAKR010035903.1:3039-19804 GCA_916700685.1 Adelosebastes latens | reverse complement strand
CTCCTCTCCTCTCCCATCTTTTTTTCCTAAGCGTTCCCATCATGCCGTCACTCTCTCCCTCCCTGCCTCCTCTTCTTCCCTCTCCGGGTCCAGTTGAATCCACTCTTTGTGTCCGTGTCCTGTTTGCAAGCGGCCGAGACGAGCCGATAGTGAACGGCGTCTGTCAAGCCACTTCAGCTACGCCGCCGGCCATTTTGAACAAATACTACCCTTCTGTCCTGCGTCCTGTGTGTGGCTGCTGTGGTTTGGCACCAAAGATAACACCCAAGGCCCAACCTGACACACCGTTTATCACTGTTTCGATAAAGAAAAGTTCCCTCTTCCATATATGTATGAAGCTCAATAGTAGGATATTGTAGCATGGTTGGGATAAAGGAAACAAACATCACGTAGCCAAGATGTCACGCTTCTTCTCCCCAGTCGGGCGTGTTGACAGATGAGTTAATGGATGACTGGGACCACCATGACCCAGAGGTCACTGGCAGGCCTGGTGTGTGCTAGCTGACGTCCTATCTTATCTGGTAGCAGATTTCATTTGGCTTTCATGCGTGACTGTGTGAAAGAGTCAGGGAAGATAAAGGCGTGTCTTTCTGTGTGTACATTCATCATTTGTGTTTTGACAAACAATACAGGAAGCTATAGTTTTGTTTTGTTGGTTGTGTTGTATTTGCATAGCAGACATCACGCCTGCAGATCAAACTAATGGCCTTTGTGTGTGTGTGTCGTTCCAGAGTGCTTCCAGGAGAGCGAGCACCTGAAGGAGAGTCTGAAATGCTGCCTGCTGCACCTGTTCGGAGCCATAGTAGCTGGTGATCAGGTACGCCTCTGGTTGATGAGGAGGTCACACAATGTTTTAACTAGCAGGTTACAAGCCTGATCCCCATGGTAACCGATGTGTCCCTATCGCCTCTTGCTGGCCACGGAGGTGTTTGGAGAGACGGCGTTACATACATTCGTTCACACTCACCCAAAGCTTCCACTTTCTTTCTCTCTACCTCTCTCCATCCCTCCCTCTCTGGCAGAGGAACGCCCTGTTCGCCATCTCTCCCGCCACCATGGAGGTGTTGATGCGGGTGCTGGCCGACTGCTCCATGGGCAGCTGCTCCTCAGACGAGGGCGAGGACTGGGACAGCGAGGCCCCCGACCGCAAGGCGCTGCTGACTCTGGGCTGCCTGCGGGAGGTGGTGCAGCGCCTCCTGGCCTCCAGCTCTGACCAGCGGCAGGTGGAAATCGCCTCCGTGCTGGAAAACTACTTCAAGCTGCTCAACTCGGACCCGGCAGCTGTCGTCGCTTCCCAACAACAACAACAACAACAACAACAACAACAGCAGCAACAGCAGCAGCAGCAGCAGCAGCAGCAGCAGCAGCAGCAGCAGCAAGCCAAGGGCAAAGTGCAGACACTGGGCCGACACTGGGAGAGCCGGTTTGTGGCGCTGCAAGTAAACATGCTCGGTAGGGTCCTCATCGACAATGAAGGAACACTTTTGTGATATTGAATTAATTATTTTGAGCTGTTCTATTTTGTTGAATCGTGACACCTTCTTGTTTTATTTCTGTCTTTGCTTTTCTTTCTGTTCTTCGTCTCTTTGTCTGGCCGTCTCCGTCGATTTCCCTCTCAGACACCATCAGGGACATGTTCCTGTGTTCAGACAGGCCAGTTCTACAAGCCATCTTCCTCAACAGTAACTGTTTTGAGCATCTGACGCGACTGCTGCAGAACAGCAAGGTAACAGAACGGGTCTTTCTTTCTATCTAAGTATAACCTGAGGACACGACTGAGTGGCTGGATCTGCTGTTTGATCATTCTGAGCTCAGAACTGGGTCGAATTTAACATAAGTTGCACTTGATCATATCTTGTATCTGATACGACCAGACCCCAAGGCTGCTTGGAGTTGTAATCTGGTATCAGTATGACATGTCTGACCCTCTGCAGTCTTTATTTATGTAGAGGTTTTAAGACATTATCAATTCTAAAATATAGTTTTTATACTTGTAGACTCACTGTGTAGTAGTGAATTACATTATTGGTTCCAGTTGTGTTTTATTCTGTATGTAAAGAAAAAAAGTAGCAATGTTTTTGATGAAAGACATCACCACAATACCACAAGAAAATACCACAATACTCTTAAGTAAAAGTACAGAAATAGATGCAGCAAAATGTACTTAAAGTATCAAAAGTAAAAGTACTCATTTTGCAGAATGGCTCCTGATTAAGGTGGAGCTGATTTTAACTACTTTATATTTGTTTAGTTGGGTAGTTTATTACGTAACTATGCATAATATTTTATTTCTTAATCATGTTGTATATGTAAAATCTTACGTAACATGTAGATGTCAAATAAATTTAGTAGAGTAAAAAGTACAATATTTCCCTCTGAGATGTCGTGCAGTAGAAATATGAAGAAGCATTTAAAGGCCCTATTAGTCAGTTAGACACAAAAACATGGGTAATTAGGGTATAATAATAATTGCTTTGTATTGTAGTGTATTGTCTGGATTGACTCTAACTTCTCTCAGACTTAGGAGCTACTTTCAGAGCTAAAATACTTTGTGAATAACATCTATGTATCTTTAAGTTAGGAGTTTTTCAACTCAGCCAGTCAGGAGCCTGAGGGCGTTTTGTGAATGTGGCCCCACAGGGTATTTAACATGTAATTTGGATATATTATAGTCATGGTCTGGCTCTAGCCTGTACTGTATGTCATATTTGGCAAGGCAAGGCAAATGTTTTTATATAGCACGTTTCATATCCAAACTCAAAGTGCTTTACAGTTTGAGTTACATTTAATACTTTGTAAAGTTTCAGTGGTAGAAAGAGCATTTTGCCCACCTTGCATGTTTACCTCCCACAGCCAGGCTGGATCACCAACACGCCTCCTCCACACGGCGACCCCCGCCGAGGTTCACGGCTTTTAACCTCTCACCCTCTCCAACCCTCCCGACTTACAACATCTTTCCTCCCCCCATGCACCGTCCTCTGACTCTCCCTTGTCTCCTCTTTTCTATCAACCTCCCCCACATGCTGTTTGTTGACATGTTGCCTGTTGTGTGTGTCAGCTGGTTAACGCTAGGTGCACGGCGGCAGACAAGGACCAGAAAGATATAACCAACAACAGGTTACTGACAGGAGAGAGGGACACTCAGGTACCGCCGAGAAAGCCCCCACCTCACCTCACCCGACCCCCGCACCTGCTACCCAGCCCCACCACCTTCACCTCACCAGAGCCCTGTGGCCTCTCCACAGCAAGACACTTACACTGCTTTGTCCCAGATAATTATTTGTAATTGGATCAGGGCTTAACAGAAAACTAATTAGATCGTCAGGGTGCTGGCAGGCAACAGGTTGTGTGCATCATTTATTTAACCGATACTAAATGTTACACCACCACCACCATGTATTTCCTGTTAAACCAGTTGTAACAGCCGGTTTTATTTGTGGCTTAGAAACGCACAAATCTGTTTCACAACATCATTTTAAATGAAGTTGTGTTCAAGTTACTGGAGGTCTTGTTGCTCTGTTGCTGCTATAGTAGGTTTCACACATGGCCTAAGTAATACAAGTAGGCAAGTGTATTGACTTATTTCTTTTGGAATAGCTCAACATTTAGGGGAATATTCTCATACACTTTCCTTCTGAGAGCTGGATGAAAAGATCAATGCCATTCTGATTTTGGTGTGCTATAGAACGGGCTGACTGTCCGGCATCTCGCAGTCAGAAACCTATTTGAAATACAGTCTGGTTCATGGGAAAAAATCCCAACCAAGTCCGGCTACTCGCAGTCAGATACACCGGTGAAATACACTGTGGTTTACGGGTAAAAACGCACCCAAGTCCAGCTAATTGCGTCCATAAACACCGGTGAAATACGCTGTGGTTCATGGTTAAAAAACAGGCTCACAGCCGGCTATTCGCCGCCAGAAACACCAGTGAAATACAGTCTGGTTCATGGGAAAAACGCACCCGAGTGCGACAACTTGTGGCCATAAACACCGGTGAAATACACTGTGGTTCACGGGAAAAACACCCCCAAGTGCGACAACTTGTGGCCATAAACACCGGTGAAATACACTGTGGTCATGGGAAATAACACACCCAAGTCCGGCTACTCGTGGTCAGATACACCAGTGAAATACACTGTGGTTAACGGGAAAAACACCCCCAAGTCCGACTACTCTCGGTCAAAAACACTGGTGAAATAAACTGTGGTTCACGGGAAAAATCACACCCAAGTCCGACTACTCTCGGTCAAAAACACCGGTGAAATACACTGTGGTTCACGGGGAAAAATCATACCCAAGTTCGGCTACTCTCGGATTTAATGAGTGGAGGTATTTTGCCAGCCATAAGGTTATAAGTAAGTATAGCAACATTAGAGCGCTATCACTTGTTTATTCAAAGTTTTTTTATATTTTGAACGTGTCCAAAGTGCACCAACTTCGACAATGCAATCAATACACTTGCCAAGTGTGAAGTAGAACGGATGAACGTTTCTCGAGATATGCGAAGGACACACAGACAGACAGACAGACTGAGATTCCTTTCTTTATAGTTAGATGCTATAAACCCCACTCATCTGGTCCTTCAAGCAGGTTATAACAAGTGTCGTTTGAATAGCGTAGCATCAACTATCAGTGAATCATGAAAGGTCACTTGTTCCCCTCAGAGGATACCAGCTTTCATTCTACTCTTTGTACTCTCTTTTTACTCACAGAGACGCCTTTTTATAAATTATAATCCCTCCATTGATCTGGATAATGTGAATACAGGTGGACAAACCGGTGTGAAGACACACAAACATGTGTCTTTGTGCCTTTGTTGCTGTGCAGCTGTAAGCTGACGCGGTGGATGATGGCAGGTTTTTAGACATCAAGCTTTTGTTGCTTTCAATGACAACGCAGCTTTTTAGTTCACTTACAGCAGAAAGATTTCAAAGTATTCCAAAACCAGAAGGTGCTAAATGGCCGACTAGCAATGCAACTCGGCCGTCTTGCTGTGGAGTGACCACTCAGCTTCTTTCACAGCTATGTCATCTCATTTAATGCAACTTTCGGTTTCCTCACTCCCACCCCCTTCCCCTCCATATTGTCCTGGTTTTCTGCGGTATACTATGGGCTCCGCTGGAATGCTATCACGTTGGCCTGGTGTGTGTTCTCGCAGAGCTCCAGTGGTTTGGACTCGGTGATGATGAAGTGTTTGCCACAGTCCCTCTCCAGCTGGTCCAAGACTCTCTGTAGGATCAACCAGTCTACAGTTTATTCTAACGGGTCCAGTGACCCGGAACATGAGCAGGACAGAGCTGGACGGAGATGTGTTTATTTGCTTGTGTTTTATGGGTTGCATGCTTTTTTGTGGACGTGTGAGGAAAAAGAGTGAGGTACTCTTTGTGTGTGGAGGTGTTTGTTTGTTTTGTCCAAGCCCTGAGAGCTTCCTGCTCCAGTCTTCATCATAATAAAAGGATTGTTTTTTTTTAACCTGGAGCAGAAAGACAACACTTTCCTAATCTGCACCTGCAGTACGAGCTTTGATGCCAGCTCCTACTGCAGCGACAAACAGGGATCTAACCATCACCAGTGATTTTACTCACCTTTTCACACACACATGCTAATTGAATCAAACTCCAAGGCATCTATTTAAATCTTCCTTTTATTCCTCCCAAGTGTGATGCATGTTGTATTCAGCGCCTTAAATACGTTGATCATTATCATTTTAGCATTGCAAACCTTGAATGTGGCTTTAAATTGTATGCATGCTTAAAAGTGCTGTAACATTCATCTGGAATAAGAGGAGATTTGACTTGTGTCCAATCATCTGTTACTACATCCTCCAAGTGATCGGCTGTAGTGACTGACGCGTCTGATTTTTGTCCTTCAGGTGTTTCAAGGGCGACTAGACTCCCTCGCTGTAGCAACCATTAAAGCCCTGACAACAGTGATGCACAAATCACCGGCTGCAAAGGTAACGGGGAGCACAAATGGATGCATTGTCTATATTAGGACTGGAGCTGCTCAGAACTGAAGTGAGGTTATTGTCTGCGTTCTTGTAATTGTATTTTCCTTCATTTTTCCCGCCACCCCTGCAGGAGGTGTTCAAGGAGAGGATTGGCTACAATCACCTGTATGAAGTGCTCACCTCACTCGGCCAGCCGTCACGACACCTCCTCAAAGAGCTCATGAACATGGTGAGAGATGGATTGTCTTTGGGGTTTATTGTTGGTCTGGTTGAATCATAACTTTCTAAATCAGAGGTTCTCAATCTTTTTTCAGTCGAGGACCCCTTACAAGATAGAGAATCCCCCTCATGTCTCTTGGAATAATTTGATTTAGCCTATTTTACACTTCTTTAGTCTTAGTTATGTGAAAGAACAACACAAGAGAAATGTATTAAAAAGATATAAGACATGTATGAAACATATTTGCAGATTCTAAAGAGTTATAGATTTGTTAGAATAGAACGTAACCTATGAACTATTATACCAACCCAGTCGCCAGAAAAAAAAACATGGGATACGATGAATTTCAAAGTTTGGGAACCCAAAAAAGTTTCATATCAGCCTCATACCACGCTTGCAGAAATGCACAATGCCAATTGGTTAACGTTGTGAAACAATTGGTTAGGTTTAGGCAATAAAACTACTTGGTTAAGGTTAGAAAAAAAAATCATGGCGTGTAACAACGCTGCGTTGCATGTAACTGCGTTGCATGTAACTGCGTTGCACGTAACAACGTTGTGCGTGACAACGTTGCGTGACAGCGTTGCGTGTGACAGCGTTGCGGGTGACAGCGTTGCGTGTGACGTGGCGTAAAAAAACGTGGTGTAAAACAAGGTGGCGTAAAACAAGGTGGCGTAAAACAACTGGGAGTAAAATAACGTGGCGTAAAATAACGTGGCGTAAAACAACGTGGCGTAAAACAACGTGGCGTAAAACAACGTGGCGTAAAACAACGTGGCGTAAAACAACGTGGCGTAAAACAACGTGGCGTAAAACAACTGGGCGTAGTGAACTCGTTACTGTACCACTTAAGTTTCGATAACAGTTGCTCGATATACTACATCACTAGCTCTGCGCAGCGCTCGCACTACTATGTTGATCTATGAAGAAAAATGAGTGAATCTATAAACTTGCCACGGACCCCCGGGTAGAGTGCCACGGACTCCTTGGGGACCCCAGACCCCACTTTGAGAATCACTGTTCTAAGTTGTCTGCTTGACTGAATGTCACTGTGTCTCTATCTGTGTGTATTGTGTGTCTTGATGTCGTTGGTGTTTCTGTGTGTTTCTGTGTGCAGGCGGTGGAGGGCGAGCACACCTCAGTCGGGCTCCTGGGCATCAGTAACGTGGAGCCCTTGCTGCTGCTGGTCCAGTGGCTCCCAGAGCTGGACTCGTCGGAGCGGCAACTTTTCACGGCCGACTGGCTCCGCCGCCTCAGCTGCCTCAACCGCCAAACCCGTGCCACCTGCGTCAACGCCACCATGGTCATGCGAGCGCTGGCGGGCCTGGAACGCCACCAGCGGCTGCACCGAGCTTGTGCAGAGAGCCTACTGGGTCTGGTGGGCTCGCTGGGCTCCCAGTCTCTGAGCGCTAGTGAACTCCTAGGACTCCTGCGCCTCCTCAGGCCTACAGAGCCCGCTCAAGCTCACCCCTACGTAGCTCCCGCCCTGAGAGCCCTCCTGGCCATGGTACGGAAGCAAGGCCTGGAGAGCGCCATGCAGTACTTTGACCTGTCACCCAGCATGGCCGGCATCGTGGTTCCGACAGTGCAGCGGTGGCCCGGCTCGGCCTTCAGCTTCCTCGCCTGGTTGTCACTAGACCAGGACCAGCTGGGCCCACTCAGCAAGGACAAGAGGAAGCAACTCTACAGGTGAGAGGAGAAGAGAAGAAGACTAAGATGGAGGAGAGAGACTGGAGCACAAGTATGGAGGATAGAACATGCCAAAATCTAAAATAAAGAAATAAATATATCATTAAATGTAGCAAAAATAAATGTATCCATTAATAAATTGATAAAATGTGACCCAATGATGACACAGGTTGAGTGACAGCCCCCTCATTTGCATAATGAGGCAGAAATGTAGAAAGGTAAAAAGAAATGTATAAAGAAAAGAATACAGAAATAAATAAGTTTGTGGAAATGAGTAAGGGGTGAAATACAAAGGGAAAAAATAATAAATAAATAATGCATAAATACATACATACATACATTTAAAAATAAATAAATGCAAAAATAAATACAAAAATAAATAAATAAAGAATGCAAAAATAAATAAATACATAACAAATAAATGCAAAAATACGTACAAAAATAAAAACTATACAAATATAAATAAAAGGGAAAATTAAACAGAAGAGTAAATAAATAAGGGAAGTAATACAAAGATAAATAAATAAATTGTCACATTTTATCAATTAATTAATACATTTATTTTTAATATTATATTTGCTACATTTAATGACATATTTATTTATTTATCGAGTAATTTTTTATTTTTTTTATTTTTGCAGTTTCTGTCCTCCATACACAAGAACATCAAGAACATTTTCATCATAATGTCTGGTCTCATTATGAGATGGCATACTCACTATTTTTTGTAAAATTCCCAAATGACTCAGTCTTGTTTTCCTATATTTGATCCCGCACAGCTTTTTTACTCCGGGAGGGATGGGCTTCGAGGCCTTCATCAGCTCGGTGGGTGTTCTGGTGGTGGCCGTGTGCACAAAGAAGGAGTACGTCACGGTCATGCTGCCCGACTACTGCTTCTGTGACTCTCTCTGGGTGAGTTACATCAGCTGTTAACATAGATTTACTGAAAGGGTAATGCCACTGAGTAAAAAAATCCACTTTCCCAGCACTAAAATTGTAATAAATATTGCAGAAGATGACGCAGAATGATTTTGAACTCCCCTCAACTCCTCCAGGGGCAAAAAACTCTGAATATCTTAAAGTCTGGCACTACAGATGCCACCCTATATTTAGAAGATTACACCTTTTAACCAAACGTCTTGTAGACTGATTAAAGAGAGCAACACTGAGGATTAAAGGGACTGTCTGAATTTGTGTTTACAGCACAGCATCGGTGTGGTGCACGTACCAGGAAAGAGGCCGTTTGGACAGAGTCTGGTGTACATTTATGTGGACGGACAGCAGAAACTGTCGGCCCCCCTCAAGTATCCCACCATGACGGAGGTGACTGATGTGTCTAATATGCACATCATGCATGTTTTTGTTTGTCCACTCCTCCGTCTCATGCTCTCCTCCGCCCACAGCCGTTCATCTCCTGCTGCATCGGCTCAGCGGGCCACCGGACCACCACTCCCCCGCCCTCCCAGATACCCGACCCTCCCTTCTCCTACATCTCCACGCCCACCACTCGCTCCTCGCTGGGCGCCATCCTGTCGCCGCAGACCTGGGGGGGACTGCTGGGGGGGAAGCCCGAGTCTGTGACTAAGCTCATCTCGGCGGGGACCCAGGACAGCGAGTGGGGGAGCCCTACCTCCTTGCAGGGCCAGCTGGGAAGCGTCATGGTCTTCCATGAAGCCCTGCAGCCCAACCACATTAAAGCCATCTGCAGTGCTGGTAAGCAGGAGGAGGAGGAGGAGGAGGAAGAGGAGGAGGAGAGATTTAGAAAGAAGAGTACAGATCGTAGATAAAAATAAACCTACAAATGTTTTTTGTTCTCTCTTTCTGTCTTCTACGCAGGTCCAAACTGCATCTCTCCACTCAAAGCCCAGGAATCAGAAATTGGCGACCTTTCAACCAAATTGCTGCTGCACTACTCGCCCAAGGTGATTGGACCACTGTGGCTTCAGTCATCCTCTTCTTAAAGGGATAGTTTGGGTGTTTTTGAAGTGGGGTTGTATGAGGTACTTATCCATAGTCAGTGTATTACCTACAGTAGATGGAGTTTGGAGAAACAGACAGGAGTACCAGCAAGGGAGCAAAGCAATATACTGCTGTACGGGGCCAGCAGCAAAACGTATTTTAGACACCTAAAAGACAGCTACACACGGTCGTATCAGATCGTTTAAGACCGTGATACCTCTGTTTTCCTCTGGAGTAATGTGGAAATTTGATTTGCAGTGTTCTCAAGTGTTGTCCTATATCCATTACCTTTAATGAGTGGAACTTAAAGAATGATTTACCACAGACTGTTAACTAAACATGGTCCTTTTGTCGACAGGCGTGTAGGAACCCCATCTGTCTAGATCTGTCTCCAAACATGCTGCACGGACGCCTGACTGGGAATAAAGTCGTCAACTGGGAGATCAAGGTGAGAGGAACATGCGATTGTTGTGTGCTCAGAGGAATATTGCAATTTGCATGGATGTATATTCAATTTGTTGTATCTGTGGCAGGATATGATCAACTGTGTGGGCGGCCTGTCGTTGCTCGTCCCGATACTGGAGCAGTTGGCCCTGATCACTCCTGACCAACAGGCCAGCGATCCTGCAGCCGGGTCGGATTTCATCACCCCTGATGTGACCACGCCAGCCGATGGAGATTGGGTCCTTCTCCCATCCAACAGGGCTTCAGGTCTGCTCCGCCACAAATAACATATTTCTCTTTATTCTAATGGTGAAACTGGGGCACATGTGGAAACAAGTGTATTTTTCGTTTCAGAGGCACGCCTGGAGAAGAATCTGGTGGCCACCTTCCTGTTGGTGCTGAAGCATTTCCTGCAGAGACACCCCATCAACCAGGAGACTCTGCTCCACTCGCATGGTGTCGGTACACTGGGAGCCCTGCTGCAGAAGGTCTGTTTAATCAGCATTTTGCACAATATTAGCAGGGTGTCACAGACAGTTTACACCAGAAACATAAATCCCATGCCTCTCTGCAATTTGTGACCTTAAAGAGGACTTATTACGCACATTTTCAGGTGCAAACTTGTATTTTGGGTTTCTACTAGAACATGTTTACATGCTTTTTTTTCTCATACCGGCTGTGCTGCAGCACCTCTTTTCACCTTCTGTCTGAAACGCTCTGTTTGAGTTCCTCCCTCCGAAAAGCCCAGTCTGCTCTGATTGGTCAGCTGGCCTCAAGTGTGTTACTTGGTGACATCACCACGTCACGGAAGAAAAGGCGGGACTTCAAAGAAAAAGCATTTCAGGCAGTTCAGGAGCAGTGTTTCTCTCTTTGGCGTGGACTTTGTAACTTTGCAGACCTTTTACATGCACAAAAAACTATATAACACACTAAAGGAAAGAGAAAAAGCACAAAAACATAATAGTTCCTCTTTAAAACAATGCAAGTTCCTTGATTGAGCTGATAATACTAATCCTGAACGAGAAGTTTTGGGGTTATAAAGTTTCTTCATATGTGTGGTTTCAGTCTTCCTGCAGTTATACAAAAAGTAGGCGAGCTCTAGAGGGATGTTTTAAAAGCATTTTCTGGTCATTTGGAGTGGCGTTTCACAAAGCACATTAATTGCATAAGGTCTCCACTCTCCACACACAAAAAGGACATAATCCCCTTTTGTTTTTCTCCCTATTCAAACTAGATTAGTTTGGTTGTGAGAGGACGGATTAAGACTCTCTGCTGACCGACTTCAAGTTTATTATTACAGCTTTTATTACATTGCTCGTGATGTGTGAGAATCACGGATGTTGTTGAGATGAATTCACCTCCGATAGCTCTTGTCCCCGTCTGTCCTCTTCTGGGTTTTGTCTGGCGCGTGTTCATCAGTATTTATTTGTTTATCGCAAAGGAAATACCTCTGAATCAGCATTTACACCATGGGAAAATAAAAGTCTCCACAGAGACTCCGATAAAAGAAAATGAGATGCGGTAATAGTTGCTCTAGGCAAAGTAACCACACCTTGTAAATGATAAAAGTACAAATAAACCACTAATGTGTATCTCCCCATTCCAGCGTGTTCCTTATCTGTTATGTGGAGGCGGGTGTGTGTTTTCCAACCAGCCTTATCATGGTTTATTTTTCATACATAATAAGTTCCTGTTTATGTGTGTTTCTTAAAAGGCCCCTCTTCAAATCGCGTGCATTTTCTCCCCCTTTCTGTGTTTCATCATCAGTAAATGTGCATATAATTGATTTTACTAATAGTAGTAACTTACAGTGTATTGTTTTTTTGTCTGTGTTTAGCTGCCAGCGGGTCACGTGGACGTCAGCGTGCTGGTCGCCATGCAGCTGCTGATCGAGCAGGTGACGTACGAGAAGAACCAGGCTCTGCTGCAGCAGCTTCACTCACATCTGCTGTTCAACTTCAACATCTGGAACAAGGGAGACTTCCCTCTACGCATAGGTTAGATCTACTACGAACTATTCCTTTAACAGGTCAATACATACAGTACGCAGATGATGGGAGACATTTATTTAGACCAAAATTTAGAGTAGAAATCTGAGGTAAAGGTTAAATGTTGGTGAAAGAATACAGATGTAATACCTTTGAAATGAAACCTTTTCTCTGAGTACGATGTCCCTGTCACCAGATCTAAGCTGTGCTCGCTTGTTTTCTCCTCATGAAGGTCACATCCAGTACATGTCCACCGTCATCAAAGATAACAGGAAGCAGTTCAGAAAAAAATACGGCGTTCAGTTCCTTCTGGACACCGTGCGCCTTTATTACGGGTGAGATTTCCATTTCCCAAAGTTCATCCCTGTCGGATACATTTAGTCTCGCATGTTTTCACTAAACATCACCGTCATCTGCTGTGTGCTTCAGGAAGAACAGCAATAAAGAGAGCGACCTGAGCGAGGACGACGTCCGGACCATCCGGGCGTCTCTCTGCGGCCTCATCAAGTACTACATCAGCAAGGGCATGTCGCAGGAGGAGATGCACAGCATTCTGGGATACATCGCCGCCATCGGAGACGAGGAGCAGGTGAGGGGGTCGGGTCAGATATACTGTTTTTAAAATAAATCTTGAAGGGAAAATGTGCCACCTTTTACATGGATATCCAATCAGTGCTGATGGTAAATGTAGTCCACTGAAGAAATAAATTCCCTGTTGTACGAAATCATACAGTAGCCTAATAAGATTGCCCCCAACGAGGATCCAAAACACTCACTGTGAACAACTCATTTTCAGCCTTGCAGGGAGCCAATCAGCAGCCTGATAATGAAGTGGAGTAGGTCAAGTTATTATTGGTGTGTGCTTGCCACATGACCCATATATTGTGAAACTGGTTAATCTAGCCATTTGGGGATTTCATTATGAAATAAGATGACCTTTCACTACAGGGGGTTCTGTTTCTCTACAGGAAGCTGTCAGCTCATTTCCCTCCTGGCAGCTGTTTTTCCAGCCTCTCTCTCTTTCTCTCTCTCTGCATTATTTTTAAACATTTCCCTCTCCGTAAGCAATATCCATCAGCGGCTGCTGCCTGAAACAAACCACTTAATCTCCGACTGTAACGCTCCACTGAGATGAAGTTTTCACATGGCTTTTTATCTATTTGTGAAATCCATTTCCTCCTCTTGTCACACCTCCTCCTCCTCGCCGTCTTGTTTTTCATTCTGTCTGTCACTTTGCATATCCTCTTACACCGCGGTGCTATATGTGGAAGCTTACATCACCCTCTGTGAACATATGGTCAATATAATGGCATGATCCTCCTTCACTGCTGGGCATCTGATACTATTCATCCATTCATAAAGTCTTCAAATGCCACACTTAATGATTACAACTATAAGCATAATCTTCGGTTAAACATTACATACATTGTCCAGATATATATTGTGCAATACAAGCACTTAGTTTTACGCTGTGAACCAACAGATTTAACCTCCCAGCTCTCATTTTGTTTGGATTTTAAATCAGCCAAGTTTTGTTAAAGATGCTGTGCTTGTTACAGCGATAGTTTTGGTGTTTTTGAAGTGGGGTTGTATGAGGTATTTATCCATAGTCAGTATATTACCTACAGTAGATGACGGTTGGCACGCCCCCAGTTTGGAGAAACAGACAGGAGTACCAGCACGGGAGTAAAGTAATGAACTGCTGTGGACGGGGGCAGCAGCAAAACGTATTTTAGACACGTAATATCAGTTTAAGTGTACACTATATTTAGAATATTTTCACCACTTTACCTTGTCGTCAGACAGCCCTTTCTGCCGTTATCTATGCTCTCTTCAAAGCCACCAGACTTCATTGAAAAAAACAGTAGTGTTTGTGTTATTGTGTGACTTTAATGAATCCGAACTAACACTTTAAAACACCAAAGTCACACAATAACACAAACAAACTAACTGATCGAGGCAGCGGTAGACCAGCAACTCCTGTGTTCTGCGAGATAAAATTACAGTTTTTTTCAATGGAGTCTGGTGGCTTTGGTGAGAGCATAGATGGATACAATAGCTTCAGTTCCCATCAGGTGTCTAAAGTACGTTTTGCTGCTGTTCCCGTCCACAGCAGTACTTTGCTTTGCTCCCGTGCTGTTACTCCTGTCTGTTTCTCCAAACTGGAGGCAAGCAGACTGTCGTCTACTGTAGGTAATACACTGACTATGGATAAGTAACTCATACAACCCCACTTGAAAAATTGTGACCTCAGAGTGATATGACATTCATGATAAGCTGTTTTACTTTTAGTCTTTTAGTGCTCTGATTTCCTTCTCAAAACAATATAGAAATCTGTCAAAACTATGCCTAAGTAACTAAATGTAGTTGTTGCTGTGTGTTGCAGTTGTGTTGTCTGCTGGAGTTGTTACTCAGCCTCCTTCAGACCAGCCCGGCCAGAGACCAGCTCTTCCTGCTCCTCTTCGAGCCCGGAGCGGCCGACTCCTGCTACGCTCTCCTGCTCAACAACAAGCACTCAGATCGACTCCGAGAGCTCGTCTTCAAGGTACTCACTTTACAGTCTGACAGTATTGAGTCAAGTCAGCGCGTTTCATCCACCTAAATGTAAAAGTGACCAACTTGATTCTTCTCCTGCACAGCTGTTTGAGCGCATGTTGCGCTGCGACCGCGTCTATGAGAAGAATAAGCAGCGCTTGCGGCTGAGGGAGGCGGGTTACGCCGGCCTGTCGCTGCTCTTCTCCGAGCTTCACATCACTCCGACACTAATCCGCTGTCTCCTCAACCAGGTCCTCCACACAGGTCAGCTTTTCTTTTATTACTTGTTACTTAAGTGTGTTTTACACTGTTCTGCTTTTCTGTTCAACTAGAAAACACTCGTACTATGGTAACTGTTCAGTCAGCAGTTAACTCTACTATAAATCTGCCTTTGAATTAAATGGATTCAGCCTCGCTTGAAGCTTTTAGTCAATTGGTCAATTAGACCAGTTCGTTCTCTGCTGCCCATTAAGGCCAGTCCTTGAATTAATGGAATCAATTATCATGAGTCCTCACGGAGCGTTAAACCAGCACTCATTAGTTGTTTTCTTAAAACGGAGGAGCAGTGTGACTCCGGTCATATTCACATTACCACACACTGGAGTTGAAGACTGAACATCTTTGTAGAGAGGCTAAAAGGTCAAGACAAATACTCAACTACTAATCAATGGAGCTCAGGCTTTATGTCAGAGACAGTCAGCAGAATTGCTCCCCTGTCTGTCATTAGTTAAAAAACACAGACAATAGCACATGGAAACGCCGGTCAATACCATATACAGTTGCACAAATGTACAATTATGTGTCTAAAATCTACAGATCATGTGGTGAACTACAAGGACCTGATGGCTCTGGTGCAGCTCACGCACCGGGCCGGACCCAGCGTACGCCTCCTCGTCTGCAAGAGGGTGAGGAAGCACTCAAACACTGCACACAGCCACGCTATTAACCCTTAGAGACCCACATAGACCCCCTTGTTTAGGGGGAGATAGCAGGTCAACAGTAGGTGTCTCATAGAAGTGGTGTACATCATCTGAAAGCTGAGAACCTGAAGATTAATTTGAGATGCAGCTCAGCACTGTGTGTCAAGTTGTTCTAGTCATAAATCAGAAATAAACATGAATTAATTAATTAAAATAAATTGTGAGGATGTATAAAGGTTTAGAACATTATGATAGAAGTATATGATGTCCATCCCCATGCTCTATTATGTCTCATAAATTGTTGCATAAGGAGGACAGAACCTGCCAAAATAAATGAATAAATAAATAAATTACTCCATAAATAAATAAATATGTCATTAAATGTAGCAAAAATAATATAAAAAAATAAATATATTAATTGAACAGAAATATTAATTTATTTATATCACATTTTATCAATGAATTAATGAATGGCTACATTTATTTTTAATATTATTTTTTCTATATTTAATAACATATTTATTTATTTATCCAGTCATTTATTTATTTATACATTTATTTTTTATTTTGGCAGGTTCCGCCCCTCCATAGCTGCAGCAATTTTTGGGTTGATACCATTTGTTACAGTCTCGGTGCTAAATTTAACCATTTTTTATCAATCGAGAATTAATAAAAATGATCAATAATCCCTCCAAAATACCACATTAAGACACCAAGACCTTGCCATCCATCCTCTGAATGCTCCAGGTCTGTAGTTTGTGACTGTAAAGTTTCATGAGGCTGTGATTATCCTAGAGGTCACTACAGGTCATTTTATACAGCAAGTTCAAGGATTAATTGTTTCATCATTAGCAGGTATCATTAACTGACATCTGTTTCTTCAGGTGTACCAGCTGCTACAATCCCAACAGGATGCTGCCGTCCAGATCTCGAAGCAGCAGTGTTGGCAGGACACTCTCATGCGCCTCTACCTGCGGGGTGAAGGGTCACAATCACTACGGGGCGTCGACACCATCAGCGCCTGCAGCCTGGACCTGAACCGGCCCGGCGGCAGCAGCA